>JAGKTI010011341.1:14273-26597 GCA_018397915.1 Birgus latro
CTCTCCACATGCCCAAACCACCTTAACGTGTTTCTCCTAACGCTTCCCATCACGTCCTCAAGCACACCACAACGCTCCTTCACTTCCTCATTTGTTAGTCTGTCTCTCCATGTGACTCCACATGCTCCTCTCAAATAACTCATTTATATATATATATATATATATATGTATATATATTTTCAAATTTTATTCTACCACCACCAGATAATTTTATTAAGCTTAGGGAACACCACACACGGTGAAGAGGTTAATGGGTATTGTATCTAATGGCTTTACTACAAGAGGTTCTTCTTATGAAATTTATAGTTGTTTCTTGAGTAACAGGGTCTATAAATGACTGCACTGCCTGTAGTCATAGCAGGGATCCTCTGTTTGGCTCAGTGGAAATATATGCATGTTTGGAGTGTGGGGGCCTGAGTCTGAATCCCAGCCAGGACAGTGTGATTAATCTGTTAGTTTCATTTCAGTTATTACACTGGTTGGCAGCAGTGTGGGATGTGAGGCGAGACCTGGTTGGCAATTTGATGTTGTTCCATGGTCAGCTGACTGAGTCCTTGTCCCTACATCCCGGGGATGAGTTATTCGGTGTGGTCTGCAGCATCCCTAATGGAGGCCTCCAATGCTATGCTACCATGTGTTAGAAACTCCCCAAATTAATCACTATGGGGAGAAAAGAGGGGTGTAATGGGATCTATGAAAGCCCGCGTTGCCCATAGCCAAAGCATGGATCTTTTGTTCGGCTCAGTGGTAATATGCATGAGTTTGGAACATGGGGGTCTGAGTTCAAATCCCAGCCAGGACAGTGTGATTAAGTATCATTTCAGTTTTACACTTGGTAAGAGAAAACATAAAGAACCATCATCATACTGACTAGGTTAAGTATACTTCCCTTCTCTTTTGTTCCTTCACTTCATCCTTAGTTTACTTCCTCTTCTTCCATCTCTCTCACATTTTGACACTACTGCTTCATCTCATCCTTTCCTTTTTTTCCAAATGGTGAAACCACCTTTGTGCTTCCTAACATGCACTTTAGATAACTAAGTTTCCAATCTTGCCTGATGAACTATGATTTAAGCTAAATCACCAACTTCCAATGTGATAGGTTATCTTTGCATTAGGAAAAAATGAATAAATAAAAATCCATCCACCCATCCATCATCTAATCCAGTGTTGACCCATGAGAGGCATAGGGGCCCGGGGTTAAGCAAGTTGGACCTAACATTTAAATGAGAGTGACCAACCTCACTCATCCCTGAGTGGTATTATGTGAGCAATTAACCCCAACCACCCCTTGGATATAAACCTGCACTGGCTGAATCCAATAGGAGCACCTTAATTACCCACTAAACCACCAGGTGCCATAATTTGGTTATATGGTTACCACCCAGTGTAGTAAATGGTTGCCTGATGTACAGGAAACCATTTGGCTTGTCACTCAGTGCAGAGTTACCTGCAGACAGAAGGAAGAGGAAAGAATGAAGGAAAAAAGAAGAGGAAAGAAAGAAAGAAGAGGAAAGAAAGAAAAGAGAGGAATGAAAGAAGGAAAGGAGGACAGAAGGGGAAAGAAGGAAAGAAGGAAGAAAGAGAGGAAAGGGCAGCCACCCGAGAGCAGCACTACACTGAGTGCATGGATGAAGAGTGCCTTGACCTACCAATAAATAAAAATAAAATAAGAAAATTCTAGTACAGTACTGTAGTTCTGTTTTCAACCCTGAATGACGGCAATGCCATTTCAACAAAATGTTATGAGTGCAAAGAATTATAAAAGCAACACCAGAATAGTATTCAACTCTGCATTATATTTCTCCTCAATTACTCTCTAACCTCACCTCCCTCCCTCTCTCACTCCCTAGAGGGTGAAAAGATTGATTATGATGTTTTACTAAGGTAAGGAAAAACATAACATTCATCCTTCTTACTCTCCTCCTCTACCTCTATTTTCCCACCCATCTCTCCGTCACTTACAAGTCTGTGTCCAGTCAGTAAAGTGTATGATTCAGAAAAAAAAAAAAGCAACTGATGCTGCAAATTTTGTAGTCTGCATTCTATCTAAATCCCTACTTTCCCTAAATGAATTTCTCACAACTTTTTTCTTTCTCTTCTTCCTTGCTATTACCTGCTTGCAATGCTAAAAATGAGAAGCAGCAACATAAAAATATATTTCTAAAACCTTCACCTCTCAGAACATCCTCATTTTCTTTGGCCTATTCTAGAACTCTGTTTTTCCTCTCTCCATTTCTGTTCTCTTCCACTCTCTCCTCCATTTGCTCTACCACCCTCTTCCTCCCCCATTCTCTCTTCCACCTTCTCCTTCTTATACTCCCCTTCGGCTCACCTGTATGAAGATGGTAAACAGAATAACTACGAGGGTGGTGGTGACAAAGATTTGACGAGGGCCCAAAGACTCATCGAGCATGTTGACAAGAGAGAATGCCACAGCCCCTCGCAGACCACCATAGGCTGCAATGAACTGCTCCTCAACTCCAACTTTCTTCACACGATACTGGTTCATTATGCCTGTCAACGCGAACACTCCTGGCCAGCAAAGGGGAAAGGTAATGAGACAGATGAAAAAGAAAATCAGTGAGAATGAAGTAACTTTATGAATCAAAAGAGAGCTATAAAAACTGGAACAACAATAAACTGAGTTCTCTGTTCTGATTCAGTCATAGGTGTAGTTTTCATATCAAGTTACAAGAACACTGTACAAGGCGAATAAAAATACCCTTACCACATTTACAGGCTTACCAAAACACACTACAGTATTGCAGGAAAACACAGTGAACACAGGTGTTAAATCACTATCATGACTATTGACGATCATCTTTATACTTCATACAGGGTTCTACATGACAATTTTCTACAATTAATGATGTCAGGTGGTGAGGTGGCAGAGTTCTCCAAAATGTAATGGCACTGCATTAGTGCTGCAGTTTAAATTCTAGCCATGATCTCAGATTTTTTTATCACAAAAAATACTACCACAGGTATATGCCAGTCTCCTACCACTGAATATTCTAGACAACTGTAGCCTAGCCTCAGGACCTTCTGCTCTGAAAGGAGTACCATAACGTGGGATAGGGAGTCACCTATAAAGCGGAAGATGATGCACAGTGCGAGAGTCCAGAGCACAAAGCCAGTGTGCCAGATATGCTCGTCACTCACCAACACCATCCCCAGAAACATGAAGATGATGGTATCACTTGTGGCACTGACAACAAAAGGGGCATAAATTAGTGGGAAAAAAATCTGTTGAAAAAAATGTGTGCATATCTAAAGTTATTTTACTCCACAGAAACCTGATCATGAATACAGCTGCTACTGAAATTAGAAATGAGTGTTTTTGCACTTATAATCTGTAAACCACGAGCCAAATTATGTATCTCACTTTCTGCTGTTTCACATGCAGTAGTGTAGCATTTAGCCAGCACATATATTGCACTAGATATTAAGTGATGGATATCTGTGTTCGATAAATAAACTGATAAAAGCCTGAAAAGATACAGTCCACACATATATACTGTAGGTCAGTACGATACAATACGACTGAACAAAGAGGCAGGTTAGGTGTCTCTTGATGTAATGGGAGGCTGGTGGAAGAAAGTTGATGAATGGGAACAATTAAGCATGAGAGACTGTGAAGCTCTCTCCTGACATTGAGAGGGCTCTCCCTCTGTATTAAGGGGTCCTTGTAGGCAGAATGTGTTATGAAGGTAATGTTGCGTGGTAGTGTGACCTTAGCAGTAAAGGAAGAGGATATTTGTAGGCTCAGACATAGAGATGACAATGATTTGAGGGATGTGTTGTGCATCATTGACTAAGAGGCCTGGGGGTTTAGGACTGAAAATGATGTGTTGAAAGGAAGGATGGGTCTCTAATGTATTAGTGTTGTGATGAGGAGGGGCAGACTGAGATGGTTTGGATATGTGGAGAGGATGGAAGATGACAACTGGGTGCAGAGGGTGAGAGCTGTGAATACTGGGGGTAGGGTTATGAGAGTCAGACCAAAAAAAAATCTGGAATGAGGTCACAGAGTGTTGACCTCAGGAATACAGGACTGAATGGAGAGGTTGCCAGAGATCAAGCAGCATGGAGAGCCACCAACAGGTGATCAAAGCCAATGCATGATAGCATGTTGGTGCATTTATAAACAAAACAAAACTTAATGAAGTAGAACACTATGGCATCACCCAAAATTCTTAGTTACTTAAAATTATGAGAGATAATGAACAATGGAGATATACTATTCACTTCAACACTATGGCATCAGCCAGAAGTCTTAGTTACTTCAAATTACCAGACATAATGAAGCATGGAGATACACTACTCAGTTCCAGTTTCATTAAAACTAACAGAAGAAACTTTTCTGCTGACTACAGAGTAAACCTCTTATCAACCACACTAAGAGAGACAAGGCCCCTGCACTACAGTTATTTTTTTCACCTTTATGGAACTAAATCACTTCCACAACTAATATGTTGTACAGTAGTTGCATGAAATAGCTGTGATTAGAATGTGAGATGAGAGGAAGGCAGCAAAATGGCAGGGGACAGGATGACATGGAGGTGATTATTTTGTGGCCACCCCTAATGGGATTAAGGTGTCTGGCTATCAATACATGTAGTAGATAGATTAGCCTAGGTTATGAGGAAGAAATGGGTCTCATTTGTTACTAGTTATATCCACCCTCCACTCTGACTATATTTGGCTATCAAGTGGGCAGAATGGGGTTAGGAATTTTTATCAGGCTAGAAGAAACACTATAATGCTCAACCAACCTGGCCATCTTAGTGAAGTATTTGACGCAGGTGTATGATTTCTGGGAGATGTTCTGGAAAGCGTACTGGGCCTGGATCAGACCACACACAATCAAACTGTAGACAGACCATGAGGATAGATAGAAGGGAAGGAATGAGAGAATGTTGCAAAGTTATAACAAAGAGATAAAAACAGTATTTGGAGAAAAAAATAAAATATTAAGTTCAAAAATTATTTTGTCATGAGGAAATAATGACAACAGATGACTGACAAGGAAACCAAATACAGTAAAATAAAATGTACAAAGATACCAATGGGAAATGCAGTAATAAACTACAAGGATGACACAGTAGACAAAGTAATTATTCTGAAGGCAATAAACCTACTGTAGGTCTCTTACACTAAAGGTTAGTTAGGGTGTATCAAGTACACTAATTCCTTTGAATGAGGGACTTACTTGAGTATTCTGTTCATTTGATACAAAGGCAGCTAACTGGGGTAGCAATGGGGTCTTGAAACATTCTTTTGCTCTGGTATGGACATATGATAATCCCAACACCTGTCCTGCAAGCAACTTCATAACTTCAGAAACCAAAAATTATAGAGAGTAAAAGACAGAACCTATGGTTTCTTTCATACCTGAATTAAGTTTTCACTGAGGTCAAAGACCCTTGTGAAAATACCCTACTCCAGGTAAGGATAAGAAATGTGGCTGATGATGATGATATTAGTAAGAACATGAAGTCAATAAAATCTTACCTGATGATACCAGAGAAGTGGAAGAGTTCAGCAGTGAGGTAGCTGAGGTATGACAGTGCCAGTAAAGCAAGTGGCTCCACCACTGTAACAGGTCATAGGTTTGTTACCCTACACTTAGATTAGGTTAGGTTAGATTAAGTTATGTCAGGTCAGGTCATGTCAGGCTGGGTCAGGTTAGGTTTAGTTAGGGAGATTTTCCAAACACATCAACCAATATCATCATGGGGTAGTTTTGTGTGGAGAGGGAAGTTAGGGATTTGGAAGAACATGAGAGAGGGAGTTGAAAAGGACCTAAGAAGTATTCAAACTCAGGCCATATTGAAGGAATTTATCTATTATCAGTACCATTACCCATCCCAACCCTGGAGGGACCCAGGGACGGGTACTGTTTTCACTCAGTTTGTCTGTCAACAACTTTACATGAAAACTACGGGTGAGATTTTGACTAAAATTACAGGGATGATGGGCTATGACCCTCTGATCACCTGATTAAACTTTGGGCTAAACTGGGCCAAGGCCTAGGTTGGAGGCACAAAAAATTTATTTAAAAAAAAATAAAATAAATAAATAAATAAATAACTCCTTTCAAATTCATCATATTGACATGAAAACAAGACCTAAAGGTGCATCTTTCAAACCTGCATCCTGTAACATGCCTCATTACATCACCCCCCTAGCTAGCAGTAGGGGGGTCAATGTCAGGTGGGTCAGGCCTAAAATTTCAAAAGGGCATAAAAGTCAATTTTCACCAGATTTGATATGTGACATCTTTGAATAGATATCCTGTGGTGTTTATACATCAGCACTAAAACAACTGCCGGGGACAGGTTTGCTGTGCCTTGGCACTGATTCCTGTTCATCAAATTTTTCCCCTGTATCCTTCAACTATCTGTTTATATTTGAAAGTTGGACTGATGTGTGAATGTGTGATCTTGTTCCCAGGACATGTTGACTGATAGCTTTTAAGTACTATTTCTGTCTACAAATCATACCCCACCCCAAATGTTCAGAAAATTAGGAATGATGAAGACTAAGACAAAGATGACAGCAAAGACAGAGCCAAGATGATGATGAAGTTGTAATTGTCACTCTATACAGTATTCCTAACCTGTCAGCATCACATCCCATACCAATCTCTGGTATCAGTATCTGATTTGGCGATGAGCCTCATGATGAAGTCAAGCTATTTCATCTAATCCTATTTTCACATCTATCATCTATCTACTCTATACAGTATTCAATAAGTTAGTTTTATTTATAATCCACCTTTTCTGACATTCTTGTAAGGAGCAATGCCTATACATCTGTCTCTTAGTATATTCCCGAACTATCTCTCCTTACATTCCAGGACTGACTTTGATATCTGTTGTTGACTTAGTCATGAGTGCAGTGGAGAACCCAAACTATTCCATGTATCCTTCATCCTTCAGCTATTTATATTTCACTCAGTTACCTTCTACCTAATATCATATTCCTGAACCATTTCTTTCCTTACATTCTGTCCCCAACCTCTGGTACTAATAGTGAATTTAGTGATGAGAGTTATGAGGAAGCCAAATTCTCCCATCTGATCTATTCCCTGCATTCTTCATCAATCAATGCTTATTTAGTACAGTAGGTTCTAATATTAAGTTGCCTTATGCATGTTCTTAAAGCATGGACTCTCTGTATCCCCACACTGACCTCTGACATCAGTGGTTGACTTAGTAATAAGTGCTGTGAGAAAGCCGAATACGACCCCGATGAAGGTACCCCCAAATACAACAACCCCAACAGCTGCCACTGCCAGTGCATACTGCCCTGCTGGCACTGCACCATCCTGCTCCATAAATGCCTGCATTGTGTTGTACACCACCACAGTCACACCATCTGTTGGCCATCATAAGACACTATTAGTCTTTCTCAACAACAATAGGTTTTTAATTCCATGCTTGCCATGTCCTCATAGTTTTGCTTGGCACTGGGGAGAGAGAAACTGTTATCTCTTTCTCTACTGCAACCACTGCCTTTTCATTTCATGCTTGCTATGTCCTTATAATTTTCTCTGGCTTATGAGAGACATGTGGTTGTGAAGGCATTAGAAATAACTCTAGTAACCTTTTTTATCTGAAGTCTTCCCTCAGTTGAATAAAATCATGCAGCAGAAATGAGCACTAAATGATGACATTTTACCATACTGAAGGTGTTAACCCATTCAGCAAGACAAATCACTGATAAGCTGAATAATATGTTAGTAATACTGCCTAAACTCTCCCCCAAACACCAAGAAAGCTAAAGGCTGCCACTTAATTGCTGCAAGTAAATCAATGCATGCAACATTCTGACTTTCGACATAAATGAAGGTGAATCCACCAAGCTCCTTAAAATTTTGACAGGAAACATTTTAAATTTGATTCATGTCACCCTACTTCCAGTTTGTTATCACTACATCCCCCCCTGCATACCATTTAGAAGTGATTCTCCAAAGACAAGAAAGTAAAGGTCCTTGTTGACCCCCAACTCCTGGAAGATGGCCAGCACTGCCACTGGGTCCACCGCTGAGATCAGGGATGAGAACACCAGACTCTCCGAGAACCTGGTCAGGGCAGCAAGGAACATTATGGTACAGTTCATGCCAACTGTTGTTTTACACTCTCTCAAAACATAAGATCTTCTACTAACCAATGAAAATGAACTGTGCTTTAGTATGCCCTTGTCAGCTTGGAGTTCCAAAAGTGTAAACCTGTTTTTTAACATGATTATATAAAACAACCTCTATCACTCTGCCTGTCCACAACTGAGATAACAATACCTTGGCTGAAAGAAATATGACCAGGAAGGGCCAAGATAGCCTTTTATTCTAAACTTTAATAAAACTCTCCCTATAGAATTATTTCTCATTTATTATATGTTAATTACCAGGTGTGTTTTGGTTGATGGGGTAATAATCACTGATATATTGATAGTTAATGACAGGTACTGCCACATTCATCAATGACTTTACCATAAACTCATTATGAATTATAAACTGTTATGAATGCAGTGAGGACAGCAGAATGAAATGCTTGTTGAGATATGTGAGGGGGCATGGATGAGTGAAACTGTGCCAGCAGAGTGGAAAAGGGCTGTGATTGTACCCCTGTACAAAGGTGAAGGCGAGCAAAGTTAGTGCAAGAATTATCATGGCATACTGCAAGTTTATTGAGTGTTGTAGGGAAGGTATATGGAAGAATTATTAAAGAAGAAGTAAGAGAGATAAAAGTCCTAGTAAGTGATGAACAGGGTGGCTTTAGGAGTGGCAAAGGATGTATGGATCAAATATTTGCAGTGAGACAGATGGTAGAGAAGGCTTGTGAGAAGGACTATGGGGTGTTAATGGCATTTGTGGATCTGGAAAAAGCATGCAACAGAGTAGAAAGAGGGAATATAGAAGGTTTTGCGCATGAATGCATGGATGGTAAGGTGCTGGGTGCCGTCAGTTTTTATGATGGTAGTGAGGCATGTGTGGGGGTAAATGGGCAACTAAGTGAATGGTTCACGATCACTGTGGGTGTGCAATGGGGTTGTATTTACCTAATTGTATTTACCTAATTGTGATATACAGGAAATGAGCTACGCTCGTGGGGTCCCGTCTCTGTTTCTCAATAAGTCAAATTTTGCCTTAAACTTATTTAAGTTTTTAGACTGGACGATCTCTTTGTCCAGGCTATTCCACAGGTCTATACATCTATACGGAAAACTATATTTCTTGATGTCCTTCGAGCAGCTTGGCTTCTTTAGTTTCATTCCATGTCCTCTTGTTGCTCTCTCATCCCACATAAACAGATTTTCTCTGTCAATTTTATCTACTCCTATCATGGTCCTGAACACTGCAATCATGTCACCCCTCTCTCTCCTTTCCTCTAAGGAGGGCAAATCCAGCCTTTCCAGCCTCTCTCTGTATGGCAAATCTGCCAGACTAGGGACCATCTTGGTTGCTGTTCTTTGTATTCTCTCAATCTTGGTTATATCTTTCTTTTTGTGTGGGGACCACACTACTGCTGCATATTCTAACCTGGGCCGGATCATGGCCACTATCAATTTTTTTATCATCTCCTCATCCATGTAATGAAATGCCACTCTTATATTGGTCAAGAGTTTATATGTCTCTCTCACTATCTTATTTATGTGCTTTTCAGGTGACAAACTATCCTGGACCAGCACTCCCAAATCTTTCTCTTCTCTCGCTTTTCTAATTGGTTCATTACCCATCAAATAATTCAATGATGGCCTCTTGGTACTTTTACCCATTTCCAATATTTTACAATTTTTTGCGTTGAATTTCATTTCCCACATCCGGCTCCAATCATATATCCTATCCAGATCCTCCTGTAGCATTTTACAGTCCTCTTCAACCTCTACCTTTCTCAAGATCTTTGCATCATCAGCAAACAGGCTTGCGTAGCTGTTCACTCCATCTACCATATCATTTACATAAATCAAGAACATTACTGGTGCCAACACCGAGCCCTGTGGGACACCACTTGTTACTTCCCTCCATCCAGATGTCCTGTCCTTTATTACTGTCCTCATTTGTCTGTCACTCAAAAAGTCTCTCATCCATTCCAGGAGGCTTCCCTTCAGTCCTCCTATATGCTCTAATTTCCATAATAGTCTCTTGTGGGGTACTTTGTCGAAGGCCTTCTCCAAATCTAAGTACACACAATCCACCCAACCGTCTCTCTCCTGTAGCACGTCAATCGCCCTTGAGTAGAAGCTCAACAAGTTGGAAACACATGACCTTCCACTTCTGAATCCAAACTGACTTTCAGTCAAAATATTCATCTCTTCCAGATATTTTATCCATCTATCTTTCAGGATTCTCTCACACAATTTCGCAACCATGCTGGTTAGGGACACTGGTCTATAATTCAGGGGTTCTTCCTTGTTTCCTCCCTTATAGATTGGTACCACATTTGCCCTCTTCCATTCCCGAGGCACTTTCCCCTCTTCCAAGGAGCACACAATTAAATTGTGAATCTTATCCGCCAGTTGTTCTCTGCATTCCTTCGGTACCCAATTAGAGATTCCATCCGGTCCTGGGGCCTTCCTTACATCTTGAGCTCCCAGTAATTTATACACTTCCTGCACTTCCACATCTTTTATCACTACATTTCTAACCACTTCCTCTCCTTCCACAAACTCCCTTTCCTTAGTGAAAACCGACTGGAAGCATTTGTTCATTACTTCAGCTTGCATTACTGCATCCTTGTAGACCTCTCCTTCTACTTTCAGTTTGGTGATTCCTTCCCTTTGCTTCAATTTGCCATTAACAAATCTATAAAACAATTTGGGTTCATCCTTACATTTGTCAATTATACCTTTTTCAAAGTTCCTTTCTTCCTCTCTACGTATTCCTGTATATTCATTTCTAGTTCTTTTATATTCTTCCTTTGTTCTGATATTACCTCTCTTTTTCCATTGGTTCCATGCCTTGTCCCTCTCTTTTTTCGCTATTATACACCTTCTGTTAAACCACACCTTTTTCCTGTTTTCTTTCCCACTTACTCTTGGCACATATTTTTCCACTCCCAAATTGTAGAGGTCCAAAAAGATATCCCACTTCCTTTGTATCTCTCTTGTTTCTCTGAACCCTCTCCAGTCCGCATTTTCAAAATTTTTTCTCAATTCTGCAAAGTTTGCTTTCCCAAAGTTGTGTCGTCCTTGCCTATAAAGCTCATCTCTTGGCACCATGTTCCCTATCATCATCTGGAACTCAATGACCACATGATCACTCTTTCCTATAGGACACAGATAATTTAATGATTCAATTACATCAGGCTCCCTGGATAGTAGCAAATCTAATCTTGCTGGTGTGTCATCACCTCTGAATCGTGTCTCTTCTTTAACCCACTGTGTCATTACATTATTCATTGCTATATTTAACAATTTTGTGCCCCACGAATCTTCGCTGCCTCCCGAGTCCCATTCCTCCCAGTTCACCTCTTTACAATTAAAGTCACCCATTAGGATTATATTGTTGCTTTTCTCGATCACTTTCTGTAGATAACTAACCATGTCTGACAACATCTCCTGGTATTCATCGTCATTCCATGCTCTCGTCTTAGGGGGAACATATACCACTGCCATATCTCTCTTACCATTCTCCCCAGTTTCTAATTTCAAATTTATGGCTTCGGCCCTGCCCTCTGCCATTTCCACAGTATCTACGTTTATATTGTCCTTCACTGCTATCATCACTCCTCCTCCCATTTTTTCTTTTCTGTCTCTTCTCCATAATTTGTATTTCCCACCTCCCATATGAATATCAATATCTTCTTTCAATTTAGTTTCTACAAAGCACATAACATCAGGTTCGTGTGCCCTCAAAAAATCATTGATTTCTAACCTTGCCGATATTAGTCCATCAATGTTTGTGTACGCCACCTTCAAACTTTTTTCATCGTTTTTTATACTCTCGTCTCCCCTTCCTTCCGTCGATACCACTTTCTCAATTTCTGGTCCATAACTCTCCAATAGAACTCTGTCTTCTCTTTCTCCGTTCGTTGTTCGTTTTTTATCTTTGCTTCCTTTACTAACTCCTTTAATTTAGCTCTTTCCTCTTCATTTGCATCTCTCCTAATCCAAACATTTTTAAACCCCTCTTTCTCTGACAATTTCCACGTTCTACTTATGATTTCATTCACTATTACTTGGGACTTAAACTTTACTTTCATGGGCCTTGCCCCACCATCCTCGTACTTTCCTAACCTAAACACTTCTTCAATCTCTTCTTGGGCTTCATTGTTTCCTTCCATAACCACTGATATTATTTCTTTAGCCTTGCTC
>JAGKTI010011342.1:0-26594 GCA_018397915.1 Birgus latro
TTCTTCCTCTCAACCTCCCTTCCTTATTCCACCTCCCTATATTTATTGCCCACAGCTATACACAGAATTGACATCGAAATCTCTACTCTTTGCTTCCACACCTGCAACAGCTGCGTGTCTGCTCACACCTGCCTGAGGGGATGCTTGTCGGCTTCCCGACACTAGTGGCCTGCTTTACCTCTGGCCTGACGTGACTAGTGGCCGACGTCGTAGTGGCACAGGGGGTTGTAGCTCTGGTGCGGCTAATGGCCCGTACCGTGGAGCTAAGAGGACTAGTAGCAGAGGGACGGACTATGGCTGATCCTGCTTCATACCCAGTATGGCTTGTGGCCGGTACTGCGGCGCTACTGTGGGGGGAACGACTACAGGAGTCGGGCGACTTGTGGCCTGTCCTGCCCGACCGACATGCGTCCGTGCCGCGGACCTGCAGCGGGGATGCAACTGGGGAACGGACTATGGCCAGTTCTGCCCTGTACCCGGTATGACAATGGCCAATACTGCAGCATTGCGTGGAGTTGTAAACTCCGCCCCTTACCTGGCAAGTGGAATTTCGGCTGGAGACTAGACGCCAGCGACTGCCACCTTTCCTGGGCATCACCTGGGAGTAAGAGGGGCGCCAGGGAGGGATACAGGTGTGCCGTTCCTGTTCCCAGCCACTCAGTGTCAGTGGTGGACCCCCTGTGGCACTGGGGGGGTTGGGGGGTTGGTGTTGTCTGCATTGGCCATCACGTCATCTGCGGCCTCAACCCCTAACTCCTGTATTTCAGTTAGAATGATTAAATAAAAAAAATCATGGGAAGCCTCCCCTTAACTTTACCCTCCTAATTATCCATACATGCAATATCCCGTATGAACTGAAAATGTGGCTCACATTATGTACCCTAATCACTCGGTTTGAACTGTGACTTGTAGACTACCTCAGTTTCCAATAATAATAATATGTCTAGCATCATTAAGATCGCCATGTTTGGGCCTGTCAAGAAAATGTTAACTTCTTGTCAAACTTGGATATTGATTTCACAATATATGATATCCTTCCAATATATCTCCTTTCCACAATATATCAGCAACTTAACTAAATAACAGAGTGAGAAGACTTACAACGAGGTCTTACTTTATTAATTATTGTAACTATAATCACTATATATAGGCTACATCTACAGTAAGTTTAAAAGCATGGGTACTCACCTCCACGTGTTTCTTCTAATTTGAAGGGGAATTGCTATATGCAGTCACCTCGGTGATTTTGGGTGCACACAGCAAACATCGCAGCTTCACTGATTTTTCTACAGTCTTCTTGTATTTAAACAAAGATTCCAAGTATGGCCAAGGGTGGGAATCACCACTGTCTATTTCAGTGGTTGTGGAAGTCATGGTGTGATGGTGGCTACAGCAACAATGTAAACAACTGAAGGCGGGAGGGACGAAAGCGTGGCTGTATCGCTTGGGCAATATGAAAGGACGCATATGATTGGTCCAGACGTGAATAAGCAGTTGTGATTAGTCGGCTTCCAATTTTGCATTGTTCTGCTTTCTGTAATAGGCTGAAAATCGATTCCTGAGTTTGAGATGTAATGAGTAATGACTTCTGTTTTTTTCAATTGTAGTGAAGTAAAAGTAATGGAAAACAATACTTAAGTAAAAGTGAAAGTACTGAAAATGTTGAGTACTTGTTAAAAAGTAGATACCGAAAAAAGTTACTTAAGTACAGTACCCAAGTATTTGTACTTCGTTACTTCACAACACTGTGTGCGACTCCCTGGAGTCCTCTCATTCCCAACCGACGTTACGCGGAGGTAGCAGTGAAAGGCACCTAGTCTTACCTCGGACCCGACACAGCTAGTGGCCAGTGCCGTGGTGCTGCGTAAGATAGAAGCTGAGGGATGGATGATGGCCTGTCCAGCCTCGATCCGACACGTCTAGTGGCCAGTGCCGCGGTGCTGTATAAGATAGTAGGTGAGGGACGGACGATGGCCTGTCCGGCGTCAGACTCGGCATGGCTAGTGGCCTATACCACGGTGCTATTCTGGGGGGAGACTGCAGGAGAGGAGCAGACAATGGCCTACTCTTCCTCGTCCCGACATGGCTGATGGCCTATGCCGTGGTTCCTGCCACGGGATAGCAACTGGGGAGCAGACGATGACCAACTCTGCCCCTTGCCTGGTACGGCTGGTGGCCTATACCGCGGCGTTGTGTGGAGTTGTCTAGACAACTCCACCCCGACCTGCCGACTGGAACATTTCCCGGGGAATAGTCACTGGTCATTGTTCCTCCCATAGGAGGCATGGGACTTTTGTCATGGGCCGGGTTCCCCAAGTAGTATCACTAGGCAGTGTAGTAGGAGGCCTGCCTCTGTTCGAGACCAGACGTGGTGTCTTGGCCCCTGGGCTTGGGCCAAAAAGGGAGAGTAGGCGCGCCTGATGGCGCCGACTTCTGGCAGTGGAGGCCTGGTCTCCTGGGTTAGGTAGGCCTCACCTTGGGGTCCTTGGCATGCCCCGGGGTGATTGGGTGCTGAGGTCCCTCACGGCTTGGGCCACCGTCGGGGTTGGACTGTGGCAACTTCGGGTGGGGAAAGTCACTATCAGGGTAGGGCCGCAGCAACCTCGGGCAGTAGGAGTCGCCATCAGGAGAGGACTGGGTCTGCACCAGGCGCCCTCGGGAGACCGGTTGTAGGGCGAGGACTCCCGGACTACTAAGGAGGCCTCGCCAACACTCCTCTACCAGCAGGTCTTCCAGGGGATCACCTCTGTGGGGAGAGAGGAGATGTCTCACCCAGCCACAGGAGGGGTGGTGGGCTGGGCAAGGGATGCCTTCTTCAAAGAACGCCCTAGAGACAGGGTGAGGAGCGGACGATGGCTTGCTCTACCTCCCCCCTGCAGCCTGATGCCGACACAGCGGTTCCCCTGTCTCTTTGGACTACAGGGGGAGAGTGGGTGGTGGCCTGCTCTACCCTGCTCCCTGAAGAGGAGAGTGAGCCTCCTGTAGGTGAGGAGCAGACAATGGCCAGCTCAGCCTCAAACCCAACACAAGAAGATGGCCTGTGTCGTGGTCCTACAGGAAGTGGCAGCTGAGGGGCGGATGATGGCCTACCCTCAGACCCAACACAGACGGTGGCCTGTGTCGTGGTGCTGCCCCTGGGGGATACTGCAGGAGAGGAGCGGACAAAGGCCTGCTCAGGCTCTGGTCCGACACGGACAATGGCCTGTGTCGCGACCCTGCAGGGGATTGTTATGCTCTGTGTTTGGTTTGCCATTGTGTCTGAAGGCACAACTCCTTGCACCACAAGTCACAGGCACAAGCTTTTGGGGGTCCTTTACTACGTGACCGTGTTAGAACATTTACCAAAGGAACAGGGCAAAAACACAGGCAAACCAGTACAACACATATATTAACCAGATTTGGAAAAACAATACAATATGGGATACTACATGTGGCACTTGCAGAGTTCAATTACAACAAATCAAGGAACACTATAAATAACAGAGTGGCACACTGGGAAGAGGGAGCCTGTGGCTCACTACGTGTTCGTGTTAGGGCTGCACAATAAGTTCAGGTCTGTTTCTGGCCTTATACCCCCTGGTACAGGTTTTCTCCCTCGTACCCTATGGGCGACACTGAACCGGGACTCGGTGATAAGTGTACTGGGGATCACTAGAGGAATCACAGTGAGCTCACTCGTAAAGTGGGGAACACAGTACACTGGGCAAGAGAGGGGGGGGGAGTGATTCATTAAGGGAAGGGGAAGTCACTGAAATCACTAGGTGAACCACATATATCACCAGGGCCAGGAATGACGACAGGAGCAGGAGAGTCCTCACGCTCTCTGGAGGTTCAGGTGTCGGTCAGGTGCAAGAGGGAGGCCGGCAGGGGGCGAGGGCATCACCTCATGTCGAGAGGCAACACCGGGGGTCCTTAGGCCCTCAGAACTAGGGCCAAAGAGATCCAGGAGGCGAGTGGCCTGGCATAAGGCCTGGGCTGTGGCCAGAGTGCAGGGAGCGCCAAGCGGCCCCAAGGAGTCCGGAGAGGAAGGTGTGCCCCTCGCGGGTCGAGGGCTGCAGTCTCGGGAGGAGGGTGAGGCCGTTAGGAGTCACCTACGGCCTGGGTGCCCCTGGGAGTCCGTCAGCGTCTGCCGTCAGAAGGCAGGCGGCTGGTCATGTCCCCCTCACGCTGGACCTGTAGGGGAGAGAGAAGAACATCCCGCTCGGCCGCAGGAGGGTTGGGCCGAGGCAGGGACTCGCTCTCCTTCGGGAGTCTCCGGCTTCATGGAGGAGGGGGAGTCGGAACTCGCGCCCTCAGCCTGGCAGGCATGATGGGCGCCACCATAACTCCACGCCGAGAGGGAAGGAGATACAGCGGGTGCTCCTTGGACATGGCAAGCCCAACAGGCGTTGCCAAGGTGCCCTGATGGTGGGGAGAGGGGGGGAGATCCGACGGGCACTCCCTGAGCCGGGCAAACCCGATGGGCGCTGCCGAGGTGCCCCTCACTCCGAGGGCGACAGGAGGGAGAGGTCTGACGGATGCTCTAGGTGGGGCCCGACTGGTGCTACCTTGCTCCAGCTGGGGGGCTGACGCAGCTGTGGCATGCCCGGTGGGTGGTGCCACAGGGGCTTTGCTCCCTGTCCCCGGGTTGGCAGGAGGGATCCGACGGACACCCTCACGCATGATTGCCTGACGAGCGCAACCATGATACTGCTCCCGGAGGGGGGAAACAGGTGGGAAAGAACCGAGTCGTTCCCTCATCAGCAATTCTGACAGGAGTTGCTGTGCCGCTGCGTGAGAAGACTGAAGGACAGCTCCCACCCCGAGTCTGATGAGGGCTAGCATGGGTAGAGAGTAATGCACCCGGACTGCTACCTTGGGTTTGGTCCAGTTGCAGGGAGGAGGGGCTTATGGAAGAAGGTGAAGTAGGTCATTGTGGCTCGGAAGCCCGTTTCAACTTTAAGATGAGTATTTCCTCTCTATTTTGGTGGTCGGTGGTGTCGGTCTTTGTGTGCATTTTACCACCATCACGGGGGTGAAAGTCATGGCCCCGTGGCTAGAGGTGGTAGGTGTCGGATCTGGCCGTTCTGTGTATGGGGCTGAGGTGACAGAGGAGGTGGATCCAGTACAGGGTGAGGTTGTTGGGTATTTGGCAGGGGTTGTATACTAATGCCAGGGTGGAGTGCTGATCGGTGTCTTGGAGTAGGGTGAGTAGGTGATTGGTACCCTTGATGCGGAGCTTTCTGCCTTTAGCAGGACTCCAGAGGATGTGGCGGATCTTCATGGCTGATGTCGGGAATGGAGATGTGCACTCCGCAGTGGATGGATGGAGACTGGAGATGCACGTGAGCGGGTCACTTTTATGGGGAAGCATCGCGCTAATCCGATTAAGGGGCTTGGTGTGTGGAAATTTTTATGCCGTGTGGTGTATGGTGAGAGGGTTGGTGTTTGGTGGTGTATGGTGGGTGTGGGTGGTTGGTGTGTTAGGTGGTGATGGGGTGTGGGCATACTTGGCAGGCGGGTGTGAGTCACCTGGAGCATGTCGTGGTGGTGGTGAGAACCGGTGTCAGGGGTGAAGAAATGGCGGGAGAGTCGGGCGTGGGCAGTCTGTCTTGGGGGAGTGTGGGTGTGTGTGGGTGAGTGGCTTGTGTTGGTGGTGGGGGGTGTGGGCAGTGAGGTGGTCGGGGATGTTCACGGTATCGCCGTGTCGGGGCTATGCAGGGGTGGTGTAGGCGTAGGAATTGGTGGTGGGGGAATGGTGGTGTCCTGGGGTGGTGTGCTTAGTGAATTTGGTCTAGATATTGGGCTGGGTGTTGTAGCAGCCGGTGGGTGGTGCAATGGGTGGCTTGGAGGCCACGTGCCGTCTGGCGGTGTGAGATGAGGTGCGGGCGTTTTGGTGGGGTGTCAGGTGCGGGTGACGGGTTAAGGGGAGGTGTTGGAGGGTGGGGGGGCTAGGGGAGGTGTTGGAGGGTGGGGGGCTAGGGGAGGCATTGGGGGGTGGGGGGCTGGGGGAGGGGGTGAGGGCAGGCGAGTTGAGGTAGGAGGGGGGTGAGTCATTGTGGTGATGGTGGTGGGGCGGTACACTGACACCTGGGCAGGGAGCGGCGGGAGTGTGTGGTGTGGGGGTGAGAGGTTGTTGGAAGGGGCGCACGTGGCGATTCCAATAGGTACGGGTGGTGTTGTGATAGCACACCGTGACTTGGTAAGGGTTCGGGATTTTCACGATAGTGAATGGTCCTTCGTATCTGGGGGAGATTTTGTCAGGGGTGGGCAGTTTTGTAACCATGCTGGTGTCGCCTGTTTTGTAGGGGTTGGTGTACGTCCGGTTGCAGGTCCTGGGTGTTTTGGAGGTGATGCAGTTTGCGTTTGAGGTGGTGTAAGGGGTCAGATTTGGGTGGTGTGGCAGGGGTTGTAGGTGGTGTCGGATCAGGAGGAGGAGTGGTGGCTCGCCAAGCAATCTTTCATGTGGTGTAATACCATCCTCGCGGGGTCAGGTGTTCATGCCCCGTTGGATGAGTTTGACATGAGATGGCCAATCCTCATTCTGTGTTTGTTGGATGCGGGTGCGGACCTGATTCATTAATGTGAGGTGACTCCTCTCGCAGACACTGTTTCCTTGGGGCAAGTTTGGGAGGAGTGGGAGATGGTGAAACCGAGAGTCTGGGCGAGTTGATTCCATATTTTGCTTGTGAATTCTGGTGCATTGTTGGAATGGACAGCTTGGGGAATGCCAAAATATGGAAAGACAGCGTAGAAGGGCGTTTGCTACCGCGAGTGCATGATGTTCCTTCGTGGGGCATGCTATGAGGAACCTGGAGTATGTATCGACAAAGATAATGATATATTTGTAACCCGATTTAGGTGGTAGGGGGCCTACTATGTTGAAGGCGAGGAGTTGTCACGGTTTGCTGGCTTGGATGTGTCCGGATGGGCCCGTTGTTCTGGTGGTGTCCTTCCCCAGGGCGCATGCCCGACATGCCTGTACTATACTTGCTTTGCCAGTTGGGAGGGGTTGGAGGTCCAGTAGGTGTCACTGAATACCTGTGTGAGCTTTTTGATACCCAGGTGGATGGCATTGTTGATATGCAGGTGTGACATGGCGTCTAGGGCCTAGGTGGGTCTAAAGTAATGTGTCCTGAAGGGGTGTAAAGGTGATCTCCCTGTCATCATAGTTTGGAGAAGGTGTGTTGGGGAATCCAGTTTGGCTTGGTTTTGTTTAGCCATTGTTGAAGGAGTGTTGGGGCATCGCTGATGGCATTGATTGTCAGTCTGGAGATCGCGTCTGCGTTAGTGTGGAGTTTGCCGGGTCGGTATGCTATGTTGAAGTTAAATTCTTCTAGTGTTTCTCTCCACCTAATAATTTGGGCATTGTTTGTTTCCAACTGGCACAGCCATTGGAGCGACTGGTGATCTGTGATGATGGTAACGTGGGTTCCGGATAGGTAGGCCCAGAAATGTTGAAGAGCCCAAATGATTCCTAAACATTCCTGTTTTGTGGCTGCGTAATTCCTCTCTGCCTGGTTGAGGGTCTGACTGGCACAGGCGATTATGTGTTCTCGTCCATCTTGCACTTATGCCAGGGCAGCTCCGAATGCAACGAGGGAGACGTCGGTGTACAGACAGAAGGGCAAGGAGTAGGTTGGGAATATGACTATTGGGGTGGTGATTAATTTGTTTTTGAGTGTTTGGAAAGCATCCAGTCGTTCCGGTGTCCATGTGAAGGGTTCGCCCTTTTTTGTGAGGTCGTGGAGTGGTTTGGCGATGTTGGCAAATCTTTTGACAAAGCGCCTGTAGTAGGAGGCAAGACCGATGAAGGCTTGCACTTCGTGTACATCGCGAGGAATGGGATATCTGTTATGGTCCGTAGTTTGTCTGGGTCTGGTGCAATGCCTTGTTTGGAGATGATGTGGCTGAGGAAGGAGACGGATCGTTGGGCCAGAGTACATTTGGTAGGTTTGAGTTTAAGCCCGGCTTGTCTTATTCTCTGGAAGACCTTTTTGAGGCATTGGACGTGGTCGGACCAGGTTTGACTGAACATGATGACATCGTCGAGGTATGCGAGGCATATCTCCCAGGTGAGTCGACCTACTACGGATTCCACAAGGCGGAAGAAGGTTGCTGGGGCATTGCAGAGGCCAAAGGGCAGCACGTTAAATTTGTAGTGCTTGCCGTTGCTTGTAGAGAATGCGGTCTTGCCCTTGTCTTCGGGGTGGACGGGCACTTGCCGATATCCCGACTGAAGGTCGAGGGTGTAGAACCAGGAGGCTCCATACAGGGAATCGAGGGAGTCATCTATATGGGGTAGGGGTGTGACGTTTTTGGTGGTGACATAGTTCAATCGCCTATAGTCGATACAGGAGCGCGTGGTGCCGTCCTTTTTTTTTTTTACTAGGACCACCGGGGAGGACCATGGGCTAGTACATGGAGAGACTACGCCGGCATTGAGCATGTCCTGGACCTGCTGATCTTCTTCAGCCCTTTGGTTCGGGTTTTTCCATCTGGACGGTTGGCAGATGGGCAGTCCTGTGGTGTGTATTTCGTGGGCCAGGAAGGTGGTATGGCTGATGTCCGTGGGGCCCATACAGAATGTGTCTTGGAAGTCCAAGAGGAGTTGGTGGAGGGAGAGGGCTTGGTGCTGGGTGAAGTGGCTTGGAACTGAGGGTAGGGTGGGTGAGGAAGGTGGGGTGAGGTCATGGAATGGTTCTGCCTCTTCCATGTCACCTACTGGGGGGCTGATGCAGCTGCGGCGTGCCTGGTGGGTGGCGCCACAGGGGCCCTGTTCCCTGTCCCCGGGTTGGCAGGAGGGATCCGACGAATGCCCTCACACACATTTGCCTGATGGGCGCAACCGTGATACTGCTCCCGGAGGAGGGAAACAGGCGGGGAAGAACCGATGGCTGTTTCCTCGCCAGCAATTCTGACAGGAGTTGCTGTGCCATTGCATGAGAAGACTGAAGGACAGCTCCCACCCCGAGTCTGATGAGGGCTGGCACGAGTAGAGAGTAATGCACCCAGACTGCTACCTCAGGTCTGGTCCGGTTGTGGGGAGGAGGGGCTTATGGAAGAAAGTGAGGCAGGCCGTTGTGGCCCGGATGGCCATTTCACCTGTAAGGTGAGTATTTCCTCCCTATTTTGGTGGCTGATGGTGTTGGTCTTGTTGTGCATTTTAGGGATGGTAGCTGAGGAGTGGACAATGGCCTGCTCTTCCTCAGACCCCGCATGGACGGTGGCCTGTGGTGAGGCGCTACTCAGGATTGTGAGGGCAATCCCGCCCCTTACCTGACGAGGGCTGCTCCAGCCGGAGCCAAGGTGGTTTTTACTGCGTACCTGGCGCAGCGTTGGTTGGGAGCGAGATGGACATATGGCACTGATACAGGTAGGCCGGTCCTGCCCGGAAACGCTCTGCGCCTTACCTGCCTCCCTGTTGGTTCCTCCTCGGGTGGGTGGGGCTAGTGTCGTCTGCCTCCCTAACGTTTTCTGCCTCTGTTCGGGTGGGGGGCTTGTGTAGTTGGTCTTACTGCTTTTTCCCCCTTCTGCTCGTAATTGAACATTAGTTATAAATCTTGGTCTTCATATACCACTGAACATACAAACAGCAGCAGTTAAACACATCTCAAAATAGTGGTTATGTTTCTGTGCAAACATGGAAACAAAATGTTCCATGTCAGTTTCTTTTGCTCTGTTGGGATGAATCCCAGTAACTTCAAATGATGAGAGTCTGGTGCCAAACATGGTGCTTCACAGGTAGCTTTTGATGAGTTGCACTGAGGAGAAACTCCTCTCACATGATACTGAAGTTGGCAGTACTAGCACAATGTTAATGAGCTTACAGAGACCTGGGAATGTCTCTTTATATGGAACCATGAAAGTTGAGAGTTCAACTAGGTTGCTAACTGACATGCCCACCACGAAGGGAGACCCAGGGAGGGGTTTCACAACACCCACACTAGGAGGAGACCACGGAGGGGCAGATAGGGCAGCACCCACCCTAGGAGGAGACAACCGGGTGGCAGGTAAGGCATGTAGAGGCTCAGGACAAGATGGGCTCACGTCCCTGACTGCCTTGCGTCCCTCTCACCCTCAACCTACAACCCGCCAGAACTGCGGTTCTGGCCACCTACACTCCAGCTGAGACAGCCCTTGCCAGGTTTGGGGTGGGACTGCCTCCACAGTTCCAGACAGCACAACAACACAGGCCACCATCCGCGTCAGGCAAGAGGCAGAACAGGCCACCATCCGCTCCTCAGCTGTTACCCTCTGCAGGACCGCGAAGCAGGCCACCGTCCGTGTTGGGAAAGAGGCAGAGCAGGCCACAATCCGCTCCTCACCTGCAGTCACCTCTAGGGGCAGCACCGTGACACAGGCCACCGTCCGTGTCGGGAAAGAGGCAGAGCAGGCCAATGTCCGCTCCTCAGCTGTACCCTCCTGTAGGACTGCGACACCAGCCACAGTCCATGTCAGGAAAGAGGCAGAGCAGGCCACCGTCCACTCCTCAGCTACAGGCACCCCCAGGAATAGCACCATGACACAGGCCATCGTCTGTGTCGGGAATGGGGGAGAGCAGGCCACCGTCTGCTCTTCGGCTGTTACCTGCGGCGGCACTGTGTTACAGCCCACTGTCTGTACTGGGAAGGGAGGATTGGGCACCGTCTGTCCTCCGGCCGCCCCCTCCACAGGGCGCAGGACCACGACACAGGCCACCGTCCGTGTCTGAAAGGGAGAAGAGGCAACCGTCCATTCTCCTCCTGCAGTCTCTGGGGTTAGAGGAACCACCATGTTGGCCACCGTCTGCATGGGGAAGGCAGAGCAGGCCACCATCCGCTCCTTATCCTCTACCCCTAGGACGTTCCCTGCGGAGGACGTCCCTGACTCAGCCCACCAACACTCCTGTGGCCGAGTGGGACTCCCTCTCTCACCCCACGGAGGTGAACCCCTGGAGGAGCTGCAGCTGGAGTAGCTCTGGAGAGGCCCTGTAAGCAGCCCGGGGATCTACGCCCTGCAGCCGGTGCCCTGATGATGTCCCTGACTGTTGGACTCCCAAAGGAATGGTGGCCGCAGGCCACTCCTGATGGCAGCTCCACCAAAGTAAGACCGCAGCCCCCAGTTTCCCAGGGGCATCCCCAGGACCCTGGGGCATGACCTTCCCAACCCCATCGGCCGGAACTCTACCTCCTGGAGTAGGTGCTGGCAAGAGCGCCTGCTCTCCCTATTCGGCCCAAGCCCGGAGAGCCGAACCCCATGACGAGGCCCTGCCAGGAAAGGGCTTCCTTCTACACCGCCCAGCAGTCCACCCCAGACAACCCGGCCCCTGGCGAGAGTCCCGTGTCTCTTGAAAGAGGACGACTGTCCTGGGACTCCCCCCACACCTGGCCGCCACCTGTAAGCGGCCCAAGCAGCCCAGTTGCCCAGTCCCAAGACCTATAGTCTAACTTGTGTTTTGTGCCTGAATAGTGTATTGTACAATATTGTATCTGTATCTTGTTCAGTGTTGTTAATGAAGGTAATATACGTGTAAGGTTGGTTCAGCCGAGTTTTTACGCCCTATTCCTTTAGTTGTATGCACTAAACCCGGTCTTGAAAAGAACCAAGATCAGTAGCTTGTGATCGAGGGACAAGAAGTTGAACATTGAACTCGCAGCATAACACTAACAATAAGCCCCTCATTTTGTTCTTTCCCTTAAGTCTTCTTGCTTGTCGCAACTCTACATCTAGGTATTCAATGTCCTCGAAGTACTGTTCAGCCATAGGTTTCAACATGCCAAAATCAAGAAACTTTGAGTTACATGGATCTAGCACAGACATTGATTGGGGCAACTTATTACTGGCATCACTGAACCTTGAGTGCAGGTCTACAAGTAATCTATCCAATATTTAGTAGTACAGGTCTATACAATACTTCCTCTCAAGTGAATCATGGCTGTTTTCAGTGTTTTGTTGGCCAGTTGATTCTAGAACCAAACTGTCTTGCAGATGCCTAGAGGGTCTAGTCCTCCTCTTCTGGACTGGATCTTCAACAGGTACATCAACCTGATTTTGAACACTTTCAGTTTTCACCTACAGTTCATGCCAACATTCCTCATTCTGTGAAATGCCAAGTCTTCTTCAACTGTCTGAACCATGTCTGCTGCAGCTGACACGATGGAGACTGCAGCATGTCAGATAACAACTTTGTTTTCTGCAAATGGTGGTGAACATGATGACTGAGATACCTATACTGTACTATGATCAGTATTCTTGAGTAAGCTATTGGCATCAAGGGTACATTTTCCTGTGTGTGTCTCTTTCTTTCAGAGGTGCCATGGGTGCAGGAAATATATCTAGAAAGACTATACGAGATAAGTACTGGCATGACCATTTCGTGTCAGTTTCTTCACCTGCTTTCCTAGATGCATTTCTTCTTATTTTTTAACAAACAACTCATGAGGCACATGTGAGGACATAAAAACATACATAGTCTCAAGAAATCCAAAGACTTTATCAGCTAGTTTGACAGATTTAACACAATCAACTACGACCAGATTCAGTCTTTGGTTGCAGCAATGAGTATACTTGGCTCTTGAAGAATATTCACTGACTAGCTCCAATACTTCAAGAAAATAGCCTCTGTTGCTGCTTCCACTGTCCTCCCTGCAAACTCTTTGTGCAATTTTCTGCAAGGGCGTAGCCAGGAATTTTCACTGGGGGTGGGGAGGGGCAAATAGTTATGATTGATCTATGCACAGTGGCGCTGTTAAGAACTAACATTAGAGCTGCCAGACTAAATGTTACCAAACTTATTTTTTTATCTATATTCAAACTAAATTTGCATTGTCCTTTGCTTTCTTCATACAAAATTTAAAAATTCAACATAAATTCATAAGAAACTAGAATGGCATTCAGTAGAGTGCATATGTCCTCCAAGACCCAACATGTTGCTGGAAAAAGACTACCCCCCTGTAAACACATATTTAAATCCACTTGATCTGGAATTTTATATGGATCCGCACCAAACTGTACACATTCATAGATACCAACATCCTAAATATGCCTGATTTGTTTTCATCAAGATCTGTGCGATATTCACTGAAAAATTTACGAAAATGTTGAAAAATGCCCTATCTCGCAATGTTAAAGAAAGTGAAAAAAAAATTCCTGGATCCACACCAAAATATATAGAGTCTATTCTGGGCCAAGGACCATTCTTCCAACAAGTTTCGTGGAAATCCGTCCAGTGGTATTTGTGTAATCTTGCTCACAAACCAACGAACCAACAAACAAACAAACAGACAGGGGTGAAAGCATAACCTCCTTGGTGGAGGTAATGATATAATTATTTCTTGCCAGTTGGGGGGACCATGGCCCAGGTGCCCTCCACCCCCCCAAGCTATGCCCATGATTCTTTGCCTTGCTGTTAGGCATAGTACTTTTCCAACTTGTTTCACATAATGTCTGTTTTCTTTTATCTGTTTTTCTTAAGCTGAAACTAATGCAATATTGATGTTCTTTACCGATTCTAGCCTTATGATAATCACTTCCCTCATGCTGTGCAATTCTCTACTGCCTTCTTCCACTGTCTATAATCTGACACTGTGAAGGTATTTTCTGACATGGTTTGACCTGGAACTGGGAACAACCTACAACTGAGGCAGACAGCTGCATCCTGACTAACTGAATACTCAAGCCATGGGTACAGTTCATACCATCTGGCTAAGAAAGCCAGTCTCTTTTGCCAAATTGTGTGCTGGGAAATGTTGACAGTTTTGGTTGTTTGGGCTTATCAGTTTGTCCAACACTGATGTCAGCTGGTCCCGGAGGCTTATGAATTAGTTTACATGTCGCTCTTTGTCCTGCTGGTGTTGTACATGTTGCTGCAACACTTTCTTCACCATCTCCCTCAGACTCTGATTCACTGCTGTCATCTAGCCACACATTTTCCTGTTCATCGGAAGGATGCGTGGAATGAGTATCAGCAGCAACTGGCTTTGTCTTTTGGCACTTGATGCAGATGGCCTAGTTTAATCTGATGGTCATTCCTCAGTCAGGAAATGCTCAATACTTCTCTATATATTGGCTAGAAATATTCTTCACAAGTCAATTCATTCATTCATTCAATCATCATTCTGTGGCTCCACGAGAGGCACAGGTTTCATCTGCTGATCATATCCCAGTCAGGAAATGCCAATACTTCTCTGCATATTAGCTAGAAATATCCTTCACAAGTCAGTTCATTCATTCGTCATCTAACCCTGTGTTGCTCCATGAGAAGCGGCTAGGGTGGGGCAGCAACCTTTGTACAGTGTTGCTATGTTTCCCAAACCTGCAATGTGAAATGGCTGTTATATATGTAAAAGGCATCGCAAATAAGGTAAACATATATGAATACAATTTTAACATACAGTATGTATTATAATTTATGAAAGAACAGAAAACTTATTATGCATAAAATATTTATACGGCAATACAGAAACGTGGCATAATTACTTTACAGCGTTGCTAAAAAAATGTAGTCACTTTTTTTGGCTTTTACCATAGTTCTGGGGTGGGTAATAATGTCACAATTATGATTATAAGATAATGTGCAGGAATATAAATAAAAATATGCCAATTTCTTAGCCCAAAAAAATGCATTAAACCCTCATGACCGGCAACACACACAGACCCAGTCTCACCTGGGGAGAGGTTCCTCGTGTCACTTTCCTCTTTAAAAAAAAAAAAAAAAAAACTTTTACCTCCTGGGTGGTGTATAAATAAAGTAAAATTTACAATATGTACAATACAATGTAAAAGAAAACAACCAAAATGTATCCTAAAATACCATAGATGAGAGAGAGAGAGAGAGAGAGAGAGAGAGAGAGAGAGAGAGAGAGAGCAGCCAGGCCAGGGAGACGCACATCCCCCAGGAGAGAGAGAGAGAGAGAGGGGGGGAAGGAAGGCAGGCCAGAAGCAGTGTTGAGTACATTGTCAGGCTGAGGGAGAGATGGAGGAAGGGAAGGATGGAGGGAGGGAAAGAATGATTGAATGAAAGAAAACAAATCATGGCGCCGCAACATCGAGGTCATCTGGCACCATATGTAAAACAAGAATAATTTTTAAATATAATTAGATATAATAAAAACTAAATAAAGAAATGAAAGCACATGTTTACAAGTCACTCATAAAAGAAACAAATTCCCCAGGGAGACGCACATCCCCCAGGAAAGAGAGAGAGAGAGAGAGAGAGAGAGAGAGAGAGAGAGAGAGAGAGAGAGAGAGAGAGAGAGAGAGAGTATGCAAAAATGTGGCAACACTGTACACAGGTTGGAGCCCCACCCTAGATGCCAGTTTAGATTTGTACCACTATAGGCAAGTTGGTCTTGACATTTAAGATGACAGTGACCAGCCCCACTCATCCCTGAGTGGCCTTATGTGAGCAATAAACCCCAACCTCCCCTTCTATATAAACCTGCACACGCTCAATCCAATTGGGGTGCCTTAATTACCCACTGAACCACCAGACACCATTATCTGGTTACATGGTTAACACCCAGCGTATATCCTTCACAGGTCAAAACCACTGAAAATATTGTTAAGAAGCCCCAGCCAGATGCACTGTTTACACTTTCACTCACCACCACCATCTATAACGACACCACAATTGCTCTGTTACTCTCTCACTGACTAACTGGCCACCTGCCAAATGTCCATTGTCAACTGTCTCTCTAACTCTTGCCCTCTTTAATTTACATTACAGCTGCGACATCTAGAATGTTCTGGAGTCTCAGATAATCTTGATAAAGCTAGAACATTAGACACCACATAACTAAACGATTTAACTAATATACACATCAATAAATTCATTAAATAACACAATGAAATGCACACAATTTAACAGAGCTTAAACTGAGAAACAAAGAACACATTTATAACATTAACTTTCGTGAACTTTCTAAATGATATAATAATGCTTCTAGAACATTCCAGACTCTTAGATAAACTAATCCACATAACAATATCTGTCAGCAAACACAAGGTGATAAACAAAATCTAACGGACATAATAAAAGTATATGGTAATTTAAAATTAAGTGCCACTGTTGTGACAATATAAAGGAAAATAGTTGTGAATTTAACATGAAACTGTACACTATAAGTTCAATGCCTAAGATAACAATTTATAGATTAAAGTGCATATTTTGCCAGTCACAGTGATGCCACACATATTATCTGAACTTCATCCATCATCAAAATTCATTCGTATGAAACCCGTTTGCCTAGAATTTTCTGCTGGAGGAACACCTGGGAGGGGGGGCACAGTCCTTGAATGGAGGGGCATGTGCCCCCCCAGGCTGCCCCCCATGTCTATGCCACTGATCTTGGAGCAAACAAATGACTAAGTCTGCATGTCATCAATATTATAAGCAAAAATTGCGATCGTACATTGGCCAGTGCGGCTTTGTGCAGGATCATAATGACTGTATGTGAAAATGCTATTTTATACTGAAAAAAGATCTTTTTTCTCATCGTATAAGTAATTCATCACACACTGCTTCTTCATATAATGAAGGTGTGCTGTATATATAAATTAATTTTAAAACATCAAAAAGACACTCTTTTATGTGAAGTATTTTAGTGAAGGAGCGTTGTGGTGTGGGTGAGGACGTGATGGGAAGCGTTAGGAGAAACACGTTAAGGCGGTTTGGGCATGTGGAGAGGATGGAGAGTGAAAGATTGACGAGGAGAGTGTATGTGAGTGAGGTGGAGGGGGCGAGAGGGAGGGGGAGGCCGAGGATGAGATGGAGGGATGGGAGTGGAGAGGTATATGAGAGAGGGCGTTGTGAGTTGGGAGCGTGGTAGTGAAATGGCAGGGGACAGAGTGACATGGAGGCGATTTGTTTGTGGCCACCCCGTTCGGGATTGAGGCGTCTGGCAATAAATAGATAGATTTTAGTACAAACTCCCAAATAAGAACACGTGATTTACAAGGATGCCTTTTATAGTGAGATGAGGAGAGTTGTGGCTGAACAGGAAGTCGGAGATAGAGACGTTAATGAACAGTATAGAGCCCTTAAGAACAACCTCTTGAGAGTTACCGATGCATTATGCGGTTGGACAAGAGGCCCACCAAGACATAAAGTAACTTGGTGGTGGGATGAGGGTGTAGAAGCTGCAGTTAAGGAGAAGGCTTTTTCGGGAATGGAAGAAGGGTGGTAACAGGGAGGAGTACTTGGCTGCCAAGCACAGGGCTAGGAGAGAGGTGAGGTATACAGGGCGAAGTCTGAGTCACAGGACTTTTACTTGATAATCTAAATCATGGAGGAAGGAAAAATATGGTTTTTAGGGTGGCAAATCAGGTGAAGAGGGATAATCGGGACATTATAGGCAAGCAGTGTGTGAAGAATGATGATGGAAGGGTAGTGGTAAACAGTGAGGATATTAAAGATGCATGGAGAGAGCATTATAGCCGGTTGTTGAATGAGGAGTTTGATTGGGATAGGGAAGGTTTGGAGCCAGCTGATCCAGTGTTTGGCCTTTGGCCTTTGATTGACGCTGCTACTGCGAGTCAGGCAATAGGCAGGATGCGGGTGGGGAAGGCGGCAGGTGTGTCTGGGTTGACTGCCGAAATGTTGAAGGCCTCAGGAGATACTGGGGTGAGGTTAGTCACTTACCTGATAAATATGATTATATATGAGTGTGTGGTCCCAGATGATTGGCTGAAGAGTATAATTGTAAATGTGTACAAAGGGAAGGGTGATGCCCTGGAAAGGGGAAATTACAGAGGTATAAAGCTCTTAGATCAGATAATGAAAGTAATGGAGAGAGTTCTAGAAGGTATGATTAGAGAAAGAGTGAATATCAATGAGATGAAGTTTGGGTTTATGCCAGGCAGGGGGACCACTGATGCCATATTCATTGTTCGACAGCTTCAGGAAAAATATACTGGCAAGAAAAGGGAATTGTATTTTGTTTTTGTTGATTTGGAAAAGGCCTTTGACAGAGTCCCTTGAGAGGTGGTGAAGTGGGCAATGAGAAAGCTAGGGTTGGAAGAGTGGCTGGTTAGGGTGGTTATGGCCATGTACGTGGGTGCTCGCACCCAGGTAAGAGTGAATGGAGTTTTGAGTGATGAGTTTCCCGTGAATGTTGGTGTGCATCAGGGGTCAGTTTTGAGTCCCTTGTTGTTTATCATGGTGCTTGAAGCCCTCTCACGTGACTTCAGAGATGGACTCCCATGGGAGATGTTGTATGCTGATGATTTGGTGTTGATTGTGGAGAATGAAGGGGAGGCGAAGGAAAGATTTAAGAAGTGGAGAGATGGTATGGGGTACAAGGGCTTAAGGGTAAATGCAGATAAAACAAAAGTGATGATATCTAGGGTTGGTGGCGGTACAATCAGAGGAGAGGGAGAGTGGCCAAGTGCAGTATGCCACATGGGTGTGGGAAGTAATTCCATCTTGTGTAGTGTTTGTGATAAATGGGTGCACAAGAGATGTAGTGGTATTAGAGGTAGACTGCGAGATAATGCTGATTTCATGTGTGCGACGTGTCGGGGAGAGCAGGTGGAGATTGTTAGGCGTGAGAGGGTTGAACTTGCAGGTGAGTCTCTTGAGTGTGTGGAGGAGTTTTGTTATTTGGGAGACATGTTATGTGCCGGAGGTGGGGCTGGAGTTAGCTCAGTTGCTAGAGTGAGAAGTGGTTGGAAGAAGTTCAGGGAGCTGTTGCCTCTCCTGATGTTGAGAGACTCTTCTTACGTGCTAAGGGGTCTTTGTATGCAGCATGTGTTAGGAGTGTGATGCTGTATGGTAGTGAGACCTGGGCAGTAAAGGAAGAGGATATTCGCAGGTTTAAATGTACAGAAATGACAATGATTAGGTGGATGTGCAGTGTGTCCCTGCGTGCAAGGCCTGGGGGGGCTGGGTTTACGACAGAAGAGTTGAGGGGTAGGATGGGACTGGAGTGTATTGGTGTTGTGATGAGGAGAGGTAGGCTGAGGTGGTTTGGACATGTGGATAGGATGGGGGATGATAATTGGGTGCAGAGGGTGAGAAGTGTTAATATTGGGGGAGGGGCTGGGAGGGGTAGACCGAGTGTATTGGTGTTGTGATGAGGAGAGGTAGGCTGAGGTGGTTTGGACATGTGGAGAGGATGGGGGATGATAATTGGGTGCAGAGGGTGAGAAGTGTTTATATTGGGGGAGGGGTTGGGAGGGGTAGACCGAGAAAGACATGGGACGAGGTCATTAAATGTGACTTAAGGGTTAGGTGACTGAACAGGGAGGCTGCCAGAGATCAAGCAGTGTGGAGAGCCGCCATTAGGTGATCAAGGCCGACACACGCAAGCATGTTGGAGCCTTCAAAAACGAAAACGAAAACGAAACCTTCCAAAATATTTTTTCATGCTATGGAGGGGTGTTGATATCGCATCTTCACACAATCAATGATTTTTTAAAGACAAGGTTCTTTTGTAAACATGTGTAAGAGTACAGTAGATGATGAATTAATAATGCATTGTACTTCACTGTATTTACTTTCATAGTACTCTAGACTATTCAGTAGATTACACTCTAAGCTGTCATTATGATTCCTCTATCCAAAACAGTCCATTTATCATAAAACCTTTGGAACCAGGCACTTCAGTTTGTACCATACTGTACTGTACAGAATTTCTACAATCACGATAGAGGCAGACCAAAAAGACCTGGAATGGGGTCATGGAGTGTGACCTCAGGGACAAAGGACTGAAAAAGGAGGCTGCCAGAGGTTGAGCAACACAGAGAGCCGCCATTCAAGGACAAAGCATGCTAGCACGTTGGAGCCTTTATAAACAATGTGAATGATGTGTTAACTCATTATTTCCCTCTTTATAATCACCCAATAAAGTGTGCTCCCCTTAACAAAATACAAGTAGCCATTTAGCCCATACCCGCCAGGCGTCGGTTGGGACTAACGCAAAACAGGTTGAGAGAGCCCGCCACGTGTCAGTAGGAATCGCAAAAGTATTCCCGCAACTGCTTGAAGTGGCCGCCACTTTATCTCGTCACCAAAGGGTAGGCAGAGACCCCTGCCACTTCACGCAAGCGTACCTCTGTCTTCTCAGTGACTTAGCCAAGTACCGAACGATGTTTTCTGAAACTTCTCGTCCAATTCCATTCCCCCCTCACGCGGACCACTTGCACCATCCACCCCTGCCAAGCCTCTTTCCAAGGATACTACAAAAGGGCTCAGTGATAGTGCAACAGGGCATGTCTTGGATGCCAATATTTCTAGTTTATCAAGTACAGTAATGGAGAAGTTATCATGCTGTGAGTGAAGCCAAAGTCGGTGCCACGCGCACATGCACTAAGACATCCAGCTTCAAGTGCCAAAAGTTATTCATCTTCTTCACATCCTTACGCACTGATCCAACCACATGCAGACCTGGGGATGCCTTCATTTGCAAGAAGAGGAGTTGATGAGTAATATGGTCTTTAATTTGTTTCCCAAACTGCTATACTTTCCAAGATATGAAGGTTTGAAATAAGGCTATTTTGGGAAATAATGCTGTACTGAGGAGGCAGCTGCACCAAAAGAATGCCTGTGCATAGGGTTAAAAAGTACCATGTTTATGTCGTACTGTACAACCTAATGTATCATTACTAAAACTGTGTGAACCATGAAAAAATCAGTACAGTTGTTCCTACAAGGGATGTGTTCCAGAATCACAAATTTAAACAAACATCTGGTACTAGAGGAACTGGCACATTACAGGTATTAAAGAAACCCTGTGGGGCATTATTTCCATAGTTTACTAAGAAATTAACAAAAAAAAAAAGAGGAAAAAAAAAAGGCAACATATAACAAGGACTTGCTGCAAACAGATCATCTTTGGTATTACATGTATGTGCTGATGTCACTTGTACTGCTGACTCTGTGGCTGAAGAGGTAATGCCTTCACATAGTGGCACTTCTCTAAACAGTTAGCTCTGCTACCTGGTTAAATTAACACCCCTTCCCTCTTTCTGCCCCAATAGGAGAGTGGACTACAGAAGAAGGGAAACTTCAGTCTGCAGTCCAATGGGTTCACACTCAGATGAGCTTGGGGATGCAATTATTACTACTGTACTGCTACTACATTTGTGACTTTACAGGGCACAGGCAGCCCTTGTTATAAGGCAGGAATGTGTTCTAGAATTTCACAGCTTTTTAAATACAACTGGTACTGTACATGTACTGTACTGTGGGACAATGGAATCAGCTTTACCCCTTCAGTCTGGTGACTTTTTAACTCATGCTAGCAGATGATCCCCCCCCCTGCCATCTAGGATAGTCTTTTTGAATTAAAATTTAAGAGGTTTACACCTAACCATTCAGTAAAAAAAAAAAAAATCTCCTAATCTATATAAAATTGTTTGAAGAATGTACAAATAAAATGAAAATTACATAATCAGAACAAAGGAGTTCAGAGGTAAATATGGAGCTTTAATTAGGCAGTTATTCAAAAATTACTGAGGACCTAACTGCAAAAACGAGTATAAAAAAGGCCACTTTATACATGAGGACTTACTGTGCTTAAACACTACATAACTTAGCATACTGGGAGATAATAATGTAAGCTATCATTACTTATACACTACTACAGTGCTTACCAATGTCAACTTTCATACATCTAAAATCAAGGTAAAAAGATAACAGCCAAACCCTTGTTACCATCTTCAGTGTGTATGGGCCTAAGGAGAGAGATACTGTAATTCAGTACGAGAAATAAAAAATCACAATTTAGGGAATGAACCAATGCAAGCCCAGTACTCCACCTGACCCAAATTAATAACTAAATGACCATGTGCCAGAATACATTCTCTTCAGTAAGCTTAAAACAGACAATAAACTATAGCACACAATAACACTACAGCAATATACATATAAGTATTTAGGGAGGAGCTACTCCGTGCCTGGTAATATTTTATTAACAAAATGTAACAAAAGTGCAGAAATATACATCACCTTGTACCAAGAAATTCTGCAGCAGTACAAGAACTACATCACAAAGTCATAAAAAGAGCCCAGTCCCACATTAACCTGAGGTGCATGGGCCCAAAATTAAGTTACCAGTACCAAAATCTAGTACAGTGAAGGGTAGATGACCCTCCTACTCCCTTTTGTGGCATTACTTGATAGAAAATTCCAGTCACCGCTTACATATCAAACCTAAACCTGGTCACCCCAACTAGGACATTTTAACCATCAGACCACCAGGCAATGGAAAAGGATAATGTTACCATTAATGTACTGTATTTCACTGCAAAATTCTCCTTGATGACATATTTCAAGGCTAACCTCAGAAACTGTTTTTCTCATTACAAACTATATCAGCTGTTATCATATGACTTTTCTACTACTGTATTACTATTATAGCTCACTCTCATTTTAAGTCAGGATTGTGCTCCAAAACACCACTGCTTTTTTTCATATACAGTATCTGGAACTGTAAATTGGCCAAACTGGCAAATAAGATTTATAGGCAGCGATGGAATTTAATGGGATGAATTTTTTTATTTAATTAACTGATGAATTAATGACAAAAAGGCCTCCTTCTACTGTAGCTGCTGAAGAGTGTCTGTATTAATATTATCACTATAAAAGTTATCCTATAGCTATTTAAAATCAATTTCCCCTAAACTAGCTTCCCCCTCAATCAAACCTCTTCACACCTTGATAGGCTCATTCCTCACTTAACTCCTTCACTCTCATGGGATACAATAAGTCCTTATTATATGCTGCTTTCAGTGACATTCCTTTTTACTACTAAGTCCACCGCAAATTTTTAAAATATTGCCAGTTCAGAACCACTGCCACCATAATGCTGATATGCCAGTTTCCTTCATATTACACTACCAGTTGTATGAAAAAAGTTATGATATTTTGAAAGATATCCTTGACATATAAAGGATAGTCTATTCTGTATCTTATAATTTATATTCTTCCTACTTCCAGAAAATTTTCTTCAGTTTAGGAAAGACTTTTCAAACTAAGGAGGTGAGATATAACTCTCACTTATTCCTTCACTACAAAAAGTCCCAGTGGTTAATAAAATCATGTGGAAGAGGGAAGTGAGCTGTGACATTTAAAAAAAAAAAAAAAAGTTGCTGCATGAAAGTACTGTACTGTACTGAGATCCCCTCTATAACGTATGAAAGTGAAGTCTGGACCCTGTTGGAAGGACATAAGTCAAGAGTGAGGGCAGTGGAATTGAGTTTTTTGAGAGCAGCATGTTGAGTTACATGAAGAGACAAAGAGACAAATGTGGTGTTGATATAGATGTGATTAAAAATGTTAAGAGAAATACTCTGAGATGGTTTGGCCATGTGGTGACGATGGAGAATGAAAGACTGACTAGAAGAGTGTATGTGAGAGAGGAGGTGGGGGAAACCATGAATAAGATGAATGGATGGAGTGGAGGTGTATGAGGGGATTGTGACTGGAGTGAGGGTGGAGGCAATTTGTTTGTGGCCACCCCTTATGGGATTGGGTATCTGGCAATCAACAGACAGAGACAGACAGATCTGGAAGTAGCAAGAATAACCCAGGAGAATACTTCACTGGATTCAAGAGGTTAACATGCCTTCACTTTGGGGGTGGGAGTTGAGTATGGTGAAGGAGAGAGGGGGAATTCAGTGTGGTAGAGGGGGAGAGAGGGAGGGGGGGGAGTTGAGTACAGTAGAGAAGGGGAAGGGGGGAGTTCAGTATGGTGGAGGGGGAAGGAGGGCTTGAGACCTGAGTATGGTGGAGAAGGAAGGAGAGCGAGTTCAGTATGGTAGAGGGGCAGGGAGTATGGGAGGGGAGGTACACCCATTTTTCACAAAAAAGTTGTTCATTTAACACAGGAACATCTTCACGTGACACACTATTATCCATTTTCAACTGGTCAGGATGCACATGGAAGAGTCAGGGTAGATACAACACATACTTGCATCTATCTCAATATAACGCCTATTTAAACATTTTTCTGAACTCCATATATATTGTACATAAACATCTACAACACAGACAGATTCAGTCACATCAATTACATACTGATACATATACATATTTGCACCCTTGAACAGATTTTATTAAATTTTAGAACATACACTCTCTTGCTAGAAATTCACTCTTTGTTGGCTAGTACAATATATTTCTCAACTGAACAAAACTGTGTGGTGTAGGGCTACATACATCTTATGTGTACTAACAGCAGAGTAAGGGTTACTCGATATAGTTTTTTAAGCTTCTGACTGCCCGGATTCAAATTAATTAAGAAAAAAAAAATTGGTATTAGCTAAAATAAAATACCTCAAAGCACCAACTGCAGTGAAAGAATTCAAAATATTTTCACAGCTACCTATGTATTCCTTCACTTTTATCACTTTTCTGTCTGCCTTCTTCTTTTCATATTTCTCCCATTCCTCCTATTGCTTTTATTATTCACATTTCCATTTCAGGCGGTTCTATGCTGAATACCAAGCCTAATGATTTCCTGTAACCCAAGAAACCATTTGCAGTGCTGAGTGGTAATCACATAACCACGTAACAGGGTGATGAGCCTACTATGGTGCCCCTGTTAACTAGGTGGAGAGAAACAAATCCAGCATCCATCCAGAAACCAAACTTCCATACTCCTCCCTGCAGCTGGCTGTGGTGAGGCACTGTCCACCACAAGGGAACATTGGTTCACTGCACAGGACTGCCCTGCAGGGGCAAGTACTTTCCGGTGGTTGATCAGACTGCTCAGCAACAGACCAGAGTAACTGAACAATAACAGCAACTGACACAGCAGTCCTATGGGACACATATACTGTAGTAGCTACACTAACTTATGATAGCTCTCCCTGTGCAGGCGAGTTCCTTGTGTTTCACTATCATCTTCCATGCCAACAATTTTCCTCAGTCAACCTTCTTCAATCCTTGATACAGAAGCTCCTTATTTAAAGTGTTTCATTATTTTATTGAGTTGTTAGTGAAATAGGGTTTAGTTTTCACTTTAAAGGTGTTATTCAGCCTGAAATTAGTATTTTATACATTTAAGGACATTGTCTTCATTTTTTAAGAAAAAATCTGAAATATTCAAATATTCTGAGAAAATTCCAGGAAATTCTGGCATCCTTTCTCTGTCTCTGTGTGAATTATTAAAATCTGATGTGTATAAGTGTTTTAACATTGGTTTTTTGTACACCTACATCAAGCACTCAAGTGCAAACCTTTACAAGTTAATCATCGTTTTTGACACGTCACTCCTAAACTATTAGGGCTAGGAGGTTGCAGTTTACAACACTGATCTATATGAGGGATTACCTGTGTATAAGTTTCATCATATTCAGTTCATTAAATTTTTATTTAGAGATTTTTTGTAAAAATTTCTAAATTCTCTGTAAAATTTGGCTTGCTATGTGAAGGTACCACTGGAAAGCCCATAAAATTTTCTATACATTCTGTCACTGGAATGTTTGTATAACAATACGTTTGCCTGCCATTCATCCAGGAAATTGGTAGGCTAGACAACTTAGATTTTCATTGGGAAAAAAAAAAAAAACTGATACTCTTCTAATGCAAGTATCATAAACTGTTTATCACAGTACACTCCACCCTCGGCTATCACGCCTAATTGGTGCCGCCATGGCTGTGCAATAGCAGAAAATGTGACAGCCAAATTGAAGAACTTATGGTAATAATTCTAATTGGTGCCATGACCCTAAGATACCCTTTTTGTACCACATAATAACATATAATGGTCTAAAAATGAGCATGCAAATTAGAAATATACTGTACTATCTATCTACCTATTGCCTGACGCCATAATCCCGTAAGGGGTGGCCATTTGACTTGAGTTGTTTGTTTTACGTGGAGGATTAATAAAAAACAGAACTTACTATCCCTAATGGCCATCTAGCATCATGCATATTTCGCCAGTAATAAGTTTCAGTGCCCATTAAAAAGAAAATGCAGTGTGAAATTATTTTTCAAAGCCATTTGTCATCAACAATGAAGGAGAAAAAAAATAAAAGCTATTAAGAAGTCATCAGGAAGGACTCATGATTTCGGGACAGTTCGCCGTCGTCAAATTCCCCGTCAAAACAATAACAAGACAATTTGCCGTCATTAACGAAGACAGCTATGGGTGATCTATCTATTGCCAGATGCCATAATCCTGTAAGGGGTGGCCATTTGACTTTGAGTTATTAGTTTTACGGGGAGGGTGAATAAAAACAGAACTTACTATTCCTATTGATGGCAGTCTAGCATCACACATATTTCGCCAGGAATAAGTTTCAGAGCCCATTAAACAAGAAAAAAGGCAGTGTGAAACTATTTTTGAAACCCATTAGTCATCAACAATAAAGGAAAAAAAAAAAGCTATAAAGAAGTCGTCAGGAAGGCCTGATGGTTTTGGGACGATTCGCCATCGTCAAATTTCCCGTCACAACAAAAATGAGACAATTCGCCATCATTAACCCTTTCGCGCACGGTAAGTTTTATTAAGTTTCACGGCTCACGATTTTACTCCCCTGTGCGATCCGCTGGGAGCCCGCGGTACGCAAATTACACGTATTCTCGCCTCATTTTCACCACCCAAACCTCAAAATGTTGCCCTGAAACTCACATCTTCTTATTCACCGATGTTTGTTCTAGCTGATAAGCCAAAAGAAAAACC
>JAGKTI010011343.1:0-26592 GCA_018397915.1 Birgus latro
CCTGTTACAATTTAACAGTATGGCTGGGTAGGAATCTGCTTTTCAAGGGCAGCCCATACCTACTGGCACGCCAGCCCCATCCCCTATACACATCATCATCAGAATAGACAATAGAGCAGGGGCTGAGTTTTGTGCCATATGCAGGGTTGTTACACTCTTAGAAGGACTTCAAATTATGAATCATGGTTATTCAATAAAACTGAACAAGATATGACCTAGTTGAGAGTAGAGGGACTTTTTAAATGATACAACTGAGTCTGCACTAACAGCATCATCTGACAGAAAATTCCAGAGGTCTTTACATCTGATACTGAAAAACCTGTCTACACTCGGCTGCAGTGCAGGGCTAGGCCACCTTGAATCTATGGTCCCTAGAGTTAATGAAGGGATAGAAAGAAGTTCATGCAGTGCAACTGAGGACTGGTGGTGAAAGATTTTCCAGCATTTAATAAGGTCAGCTCTGATCAATCTCCCTTTTACAGAATACATGTTCCGATTTTTCAGACGGTCTGCATAGGAGAGTTCAGACAGGCCACTGATTTGCTTAGTCCATCTACGCTGTACAGACTCAAGAAGACTCAGGTCACCGTGGTACCCTGTGCTCCATAAAGTGCAGCCAAACTCAAGATGTCTGACGTGGGATTTGAACAGTCAACATAAAATCTCGGTCATGACAGAGGGTGGATTTCAATGAAATTTTTTGCCAGGCTTGCTTCTTTTTTTTTATGGTAGTTCTTATGTGTGAGTGAAATTTCAGAGAACTGTCAACCAAGATACCAAGTCTGTGTGTATTTTCTACAGCGAGATTGGTGTTGTTCACATGATAATGCTGAAGTGAATCAATGAAGTTCCAATCTAAAGGGGCCTCTCTGACATCATAGTACAGTGCACTTGTTGAGACTGAAACGTAAACCCCAGGACTCAGTGACCTTGTACACCATATCTATGTCCCTCTGGCAAGTACTTATATCTACAGCTAATGAAGAACAGGTGTTTCGACGTAACTTGAGGGAAATCTTCACATTGTCAGCAAAGAATTTGCATTTGGAATATATATATTATGGTAGAAAGTTTACATATACAGGAAAGAGCAGGGGACCTAAAACAGATCCCTGGGGGACACCACTGAAAACATTTCTTGGGGAACTGGTACAGCCGGACACAGAAACATGCATGGTGCGGCCAGACGAGAAGTGGGACACCACTAAAAACATTTCTTGGAGAACTGGTACAGCCGGACACAGAAACGTGCATGGTGCGGCCAGACGAGAAGTCAGAGATTCTGGTCAGCTAGGAACCGCTGACCTCGAGTAGCCTCAGCTTGTCTGCGAGTATCGAATGGTTGATGAGGTCGAAGACTTTGCTTAAGTCAAACAAGACAACATCCACAACGTACCCAGCGTCCAACCATGCTGTACCATCAAATTACACAAGTAACAATTGACCATCAACTGTTCTGCCCTGTCTGAATCCATACTGCTCATAACACTCCATTAGTGTTAAGGCAGCTGTACAATGCCTTAGCAATAATTCTCTCCACAGTTTTACAGAAGACAGAAGTTAGGAAAATAGACCTGTAGTTAAGAGGTGTGTGTCAAAAGCCTTTCTTGATTATAGGAATGATAATGGCTCTTTTCCAATACAGTACTGTGGCAACTTACCAATAATGGTCACACACTTTTGAAATTTCAAAAACACGGGAATGCTAAGACTGGCCAATATTTCAAAAGGCAGGGTGCAGACCATCAGGTCCCATACTGGTGATCGGGTCCAATGCCACGAGCCTATTTCTCACTTCTTGTGAGGTTAACGTCATTCTATCAAGAGCACCCCCAAAAGTTTGGTGAGGGAAGGGAGCGTAAGGAACGTGTTGAGTAAACCGTACAAAAATACAGTAAAACCTCGATATAACGGACTTCAGTAGACCGGAATTTGCTTTTATCGGACTCGAGGAGCTACACGACTAAACTCCTATATATCGGAAAAAGTCAGATATAGCCAGAAAGCAGTCCGGACTGCTTAACAACTTCAGCTATGTTCACCACAATAAGACAAGTAAAAGACATGTTTTTCAGTGCACAGTACAGCATTATTATACCATTTGATTAATATAATGAAGGTATAACACAGTACAATACTGCAATGGTGGTGAAAACTACCGATGCAATCCGGACTAATGTCTGATATATCGGAAAAAGTCCGGATTAGCAGGGGTAAGTCCGGATGTCGCTTTTATCGGAAAATCGCATATCTCGGACTGGCCTGAGCCCCAATTAGTCCGTTATAGTGAGGTCTTACTGTATGTAGAAAAAGTTTATGCCATATGAGTACAGTCAGATAATACTCAGGTGTCCAACCTTATGGGGCCTACTGAGGGTGCACCTACTTTCTTATTTCTGATGTACTGGTGAAATGGTTTTGAGGAGGCCTGTAGTTTTCTAATCAGTAACTTTTTGCGACTGATTTGCATATGTGTAACGAAAGCTGTCACTGAGAGGGTCGTAGTGTGATAGAGCTAGAGAGGCCTCAGGAGATAGTCTTCCATAAATACTCTCAGAGTGTTTGTATGATTCTCAAGCTTTTCTGTGAAAGTTTTTCAAAGCCTTGGGAGGTGATTTGGGAGGTGGGGAAGGTGTGCTGGGCATATTCAGTACATACTGGTCAACTGGGCTTAGGATGGACTGCACGTCATACATAGCATCAATTGACAAGCTCTGAAATTCGAACTGCCAGTCTATTTCATGCAGATGACCAGTATTTTGTTGTAGATAAAGTATTTGACTTTATACCAAGGATGCTTGAAGAACAAATGAATACCTGTCACAACACCAGCGTGAATATAATATTGTAGTAGCACCGGACAGTGTCCACAGTTGGGCAGGGGATTCACTTTTTCCTACTCTGTCATTCTCGGATGTGAAAACAAGATCTAGAGTGTTACCCGAGCTTAAATACGTAGGCATTGTTACCCACTGGTGGGCAAACCCAGAGATACAAAACAATCCAGGAATAACTGAAGGAGAGGAGGATATTTCACAGCTAGTGCTGTTTAATTGCCAGTAAGTCAAGTCACCAAGAATGAGTACCCATTTGGAAGGACAGAACTCTAGAAGGAAATTTAGTAGTGCTAGGTTATCACCACTGCTGTTGGAGGGAGGGTGATGTATAAGAATTATGTACAACTTTACTGCAATGGATGGCACAGACATTATCATACTGTACTTGATATTAACACTTACATAGTTTGTATGACTCCTTATATAGATACATACGGTACTCTATGCTTACGGGTATTGCCTTCAGTGTCAGTACATGAGGCTAAAATTTTTAAAATGGACAAATGAATCAGGGATTTCTGGCAGCAGCCAGGATTTACTAACACCAAAAATATCTCTAACCTTATCTGGCAGACTATCAGAGGTTAAATGTATTCTGTTAATGATACTATTTACATAACAGAACCCAAATTTCAAAATGTTAAAATTCACTGTTGCCCAGGAGGACTGTCAGATTATTGGCTTAAATTTCTTGAAGGTGTACTACTTGTGGGTGGGCAGCAGCAACCTGAGTGTCCAAAGGTATGAGGGGAGGACTGACAATACCAGGCTGAGTTTGAGAAGTCCCAGGTACAGCTGTGGCTTCCTAACCAACATGAGGCCTAGCTGGGTGGGTCACTGAGTCTGTGGTGGTGGTGGGTCCCCTGGCCCCTCCTCCACTAGCAGTGCTACATTGTGCATGCCTGGCACACAGTTCCATTCATTGGTTGTATATCAGGTCTCTATTGATACAGACGTGGATAAATTGGGTACTGTGCAACTTCCTCACATTATCTAACAGGTTTTCCTTTCATCATCCATGACCCTAGCACAGCACAACTTTTTGTCCCTGTTAATGCACGTGACATCTGATAAAATTACCTGGGATCCCAGAAGGATTCTGCTTACTGGATCAAAAGCAGCACTTAGAGTCAGCAAATTGTACTGTATCTCAAGACCTCTAATTATGAATGATGATTCTTTTTATTACTCTCCTCCATTTCTCTAGCTTCCTCTCTAATAAGAGATCTTAGGCTATCCCTGTCTGTCACACTGGCTGAGGTCATGGATGGGCCGGGCCTAGGCTCAGGCTGTTGGATGGCCCGACCTACCTGGCCATTGTTGTTCAGGTCTGGCCTAGCAGTGAGAGTGTAGATGCTCACATAATTTTTGAACATTTGGAACAACTGCCTAAATGCAGTCAGACACACTGCCACTCTTACTGGCAACATAAAAGCACTCTGTGCAGATAAAGCAATGCCTTGACCATCATACTCTCTACTCGCTGGTCTGGGAGGCCTAGACACATAGATCTCACCTGGTGGGCTTCCCGAACCCTGAGCCTGCCCAAAGGAAAAGCCCATGGAAGCCACACACTGCTGATGCACCAGCCCACAGAAAATAGGAAATAAGTAAGAAAGAACAAAGCAAAAATATAGGCTGGAAGGTGCACCATATGCAGCTAGGAAGTAACTACTTGCTGAAGAGTGAAGTAGAGGGACAGGGGCAGATAGCAAGAGGACAAGACAGAAATATCATCATACAGTTAATGGAATTGGAACATGGAGTCACCAAGATGGGAAGTGAGAGCTGCTTTAAAAGAATCTAGGTCCTGAATAGAAACAGTAGAGTTGGGTAGGGAATTCCAGAGTGATACGCATCTGATATTGAAGAATCTCTCACGCACATCAAGATGACACCTGGAGTGGGCAATCTTGAACTGGTGGCCCCGAGTAGTAGGGTAAAGAGGATGGGCAAACAGATCATCTGGGGTTAATGAAGAGTTTCCATGAAATATCTGCCAGTATTTGATGATGTCATGTCGAAGCATTCTCCCTTGAACAGAGAATAAGTTCAAAGCCCTCAATCTACTCACATAGCCAAGGCTTTCAAGCCCCTGTATAGACTTTGTCCAATGTCGCTGCACTGATTCCAGACCTAGGTCAGTACCCCAGATTCCACAATGACGAGGAGTACTCCAACAATGGACGGATGTGGGAGATATATAGGGGGATCATGAATGTGGCATCACGATTTACTGTGGACTTCAAAATACTGTTTGATAGGGACCCAGCTTTATGAACCAAGTTTTAAATATGTTGGTGAAATTTAAGTGAAGAATCAATCAGTACTCCCAGGTCAGATACAGAGTTCCTCTGAGGAACAGGAAGATCATTCTAGTAGTACAAACCATAGAGGCCAAGTTCTTCCCATGGGATATTTTTACGGGTAAATCTAAGGTGTACACATTTATCAGTATTCACGGATAAACCTCAAGATTTAAAGACCTTAGCGAGAGTGTTAATATCTTCTTGGCTGGTAGGCACATTATTGACAATATTCTGGTCTGTATCTAGCTTGATATTTACATACAGCTTGAGATCATCTGCATACATTTTCGTGGGTGAGTTCACATCATTGTTAAGAAAATTGACATACAAGAGAAACAAGAGGGGGTCCAAGGACCGAGCCCTGTGGGACACCGTTTAGTACCTTCCTGGGGTTGTTACGATGATGATTGAAACCAGGTTTCACTGCAATCACAGCCAACAGCATCTAATCAAGTCACTTGGTGGCTGAACTTCACTGATTAAAAAAAAAAAAAAAATGGTTTTCGTCCTCTTGCAGGCTATGCATCTTTTTTTTGGTTTATGTGGCTCCACCAACATGTGGCGCTCTACACAGCCGCCAATAAAGTTTACAAATACAGCATGTACTGATACAATTATTGCATTATAAACTTAATACAGCTTACAAATCTAGGACTAGGTAATAATAATAAAACTTAGTAAAACAACAGTAAAAAAAAAAAAGGCGATGCTTACTTAATAAAAACTAGTACCTGTACCGCAATTTCCTGCAATACTTGACGGATTTTCCTCCTGCAGGCTATTTCCCGCAATACTACATTGCACTATGGGAAATATGCTACAAAGGAGTTTTTCCCATAATTCATACCCAGGTAACGCAAGGAAATAGTTCATTTTACAATTAGCCTGGTTTACACAGTATTTCTTTGACAAATCCAATAGCAGTGCTCCTACTTGCCACCTGGTAAGCCTGCGAGTCACACTAATTATGTCTAACCAGTAATTACTGCCGCTGTGCCAAAGACCGTGTAATGGCGGCGAGTCTGCGAGAAACGACACTGACGCTGCCAACCTTATCGGCAAGATTGGCGTATGGCCTCAGCTTGCTCCCTTCCCCAGCCCACCCCATTCTGTATACTTCCTGGAGGCCGAGTACAATAAAAAAATAAATAAATAACAACAAGCATATTTACAGTTCTAGAAGTTCAAAATACCTACCAACCGAAGAACAGTGGCTGGAGAGTTGATGCATTCCCCTACCACTCGTCTGGGGTCTTGGTGGGCGCTGTTCGCCTCTCCCCCACTCTATTCTCTGCATTCTTCATCAGCTAAGTACAGCAAAAATAACACCTGACACTTAATAATACCAGCAAAACTTCAAAATACTCACCAACCGAGGAATGGCTGCAGAGAAAAACATCACACAACCCACACCGCTCCTATCTCGATCGCCTCTGGTTTCTCCCTCCGTCCCCCCTCCTCCTCTGTAAAGTTGCCAACTACAGATTCATAAAATTGTATTAATATTGATAAACTAAGCTATCAGAAATTCCTAGAAACCATTTACATGTATAGTAGCTCAAGGATATCACTACAAAATATGTTTAAATTCCAAAAGAGCCCTAGAATGCTACAAAACGCCTCCAGAATGTTGCTAATGTTCTTCCAATAGACGGTAACACCACCTCCTCCTGCTCATCTGCTTCTCACCTCCATTTAAATCCCACCCTCCCTTTTAAACTTTCCGGTTGTTTAAAGACAATTATTTCTTAGGGTAAGGTGTGCACTACGTTACTTTTGATAAGTTACTCTAAGTAGTTGTCTCGTATAAACGGAATATCTGATGTTACAACGTGAAATGGGCACTACTTAACTCTCCCCCCCCCCCCCCAGTCTTTTCCCTCCTCCATTTAAATACCTCATTTAAAAGCTTTCTTGTATGTACAAATAACGTAATTTTGTTAAACAGAAATTATTAAAAAGTACATTTTACATTCATTTTGACAGGATAACTTAGATACTACTAAAAAAATATGATGGTAAATGTGAAGAAAGTAGGCATTACATATTACTTCCCCCCCCCCTCGTCTCTCTCTCCAGATAGAACCCGATGAGTGGCCATAAAAACGCCTCCATATTACCCTGTCCTCTGCCATCAAGGTGCCTTTCCTCCAACTCACACCTCCCTGCCTTATTATCACATTTGATGAACCTTCCCCCCCTCACACACACATGAGAATTGTGCTCGACACGGGGGCGAATTAAGAGACCCTGTGGGTCTCTCGAGCGATTAAAACCCCATGATTAAGTGCTACGCTTGGATTGAGCCTGTGTAGGTTTCTTTCCAAGGAGAGGTTGGGGTTTATTGCTCAAGTAATGCCACTCAGGGATGAGTAAGGCTGGTCATTTTCATCTTTAAATGTCAGGACCAACTTGCCTAGCCCCGGGTTTCTACGCTCCCGACATAGGATTGGATGATGGATGGATGGATGGATGGATGGATTAAATCAACAGTTGTGTGGGGGTAAAGAAGGCACGGAGTCTGCTCAACATGCCTGAACTCTTGTAGGCAGCTTTTGTAAGACAGGTAATAATATGATCTCTCCATGAGAAAGTGAACTCAAGTACATTCGAAGATGCTGCAGGATTTAGATGAATAAATGGCGGATCTAGAGATGTGGAAACTGAATTTTAGAAGCAGTAAAACCAACAGGGTTATTTTAATCCCAGTCAGAGATGTAAGCCACGTCAGAAATTATGTGTACCATAGTCCAGGAAACCATGTTCTATGCTGAGCAGTATTAGTGAAAGCCATTTAACCATCAAATGGACGCCTGGTGGTCTAGTGGGTTAAGGAGTTTCAAACGGATTTGGCCCAGAATGGTTTAAATACAAGGAATGGTTGGGATTTCTGCCCACATGGGTCATCGGGTAAAAAAGCTCCCTAGCGATTTATTTTTTAATGTCTGGTTAATATGATGCTATACGTAATTTATGCAGAGTACGACATCAGAAGAATTTTATGACAGGCAAGGACAGTAAGGTGTGATAAGCTAAATAAATCACTAGGAAAAAGTGTTAGGGAGTTTCCTTGAACGACGAGAATGCGGGCTTTATAAAGAGATGAGGAACTGTTCACCCTCACCTTAAAATTCCGGACAGAACAGCCTAGCCCCGGGCCCCTACCCTGCTGATGAGGCAATAAAGGACTAATGGATGGATGAATAGATGGTGATGGATGGATAGATGGATGGATGATGGATGGATGGACTGAAAGCGAGTTAACTGTTAGGTGAGGATGCAAGATGGTGTAGTGAATGACAAGGATAGCCTACAGGCAAATCGTTTTCATCTGGCGGAGCGGAGCAACTGTCAGAATTTGAATATTAAACCATGTATGCATAATATTCGATAAGCTTTATAATCCGGCAGCCAGGGGACTCCAGTACCTTGATTTAACGTCTTAAGTTTTGTTATTGTGGTTTCTGCCATGCCCACATCGTCAGTTTGAAGAAATGCATTACTGGACATCTGTCAGTCTTGAGCATTTTAAAATGTTTAAGAAAAGGTCTTAAAATCGACATAATACTTAATATTTTCATTTAAATGGTTTTAACACCTTGAATATGTGACGATCTCTTTGCCAGCCTTCAGTACTAAGTCCAGGGGCACCAACTATTTTTTTTTTTTTAGGCTTAATGAGGGAAGTGAGCTCTTACCCTTCGCCGAAGCTAAGGGCCTCTGATCCTCCATTAATAATTAAGGTATACAATATATTTATTAAATATTTTTACCTTTAAAGCAAATATCCCTTCTTGTTCGTTATCCTCCACCAACCATTGGGTTTCTGCTCTAGAGTGTTCATCGTTAGTTATGTTACCTTTCTTAAACTAAATATAACCTTTAGTAATACAAATACAAAATCATAAACAGTAAAACAAAGTTGGCTTTCTTTAATAATATTTCCTCCTCCTCCTCATCTGATTCACCATTATGATCATTACATGTGAATGATGCATGGCATGAACAAAAATACTGTGCATGATAAGTTTCCACGGTTGCATCTCCATTTTGACGATATACATGGGTTTCCCCTTTGGCAGCTGCACTTGATCAGCTTCAGTATCTTGTCAGGCGCAAGTTTGACTTTTGTGGGTTGAATTCTTGGCAGCGATGACATTGTTTTGTCGTCTTTCGTCCACCCATAGTTAGTGGCCTCCAGCTTTGGTGGATGAAACTGAAGGGCACTCTTCCAAATAAAAGTCTGCAGGTGAGCACGCTTTACATTCTCAACAAAAGCCTCCGTCGTCGTGGGTAGCGTGGAAGAGTATTCGTTGCTCCAGTCCTGCCAATCTTTTCCGTTCAAACTTTGGCTTTTGACGTAAATTTAATCACTGGCTGTCCATAACATGCACCTATGAACATTGTTACTGTACCTGCTCAAAGACATCAGACCATTCAACGTCAGTATTACCAGTAAGATCCAGAGATGATGCACCAGGTTTCAAAACATTCAACATGTTTTCTTTCTATATAACAAAACATGCGGCAACGGCATCACAGCCTGGGCAGCAGTTCACAGTCTGTTAATGCATGACCTGCTAGCATTGTGGGAATAATAGAGTGGTGTTTTTGTACAGCTAATTTGATGTCAGTGACAGTTCTGCCCTTGACTGGTGAGTCCATTGCCACTGGTGTCTGTAGACCTTGCTGCAGATAGTGATATAGTAAAATGGCGTATACATCAGTGCCATTACAAAGGACACTGACCTGTTTCTGATTAGTAAATGCAAGATGTATAGCCTGTTGCACAATTATGTTAGCTGCGTCCTCATGACTTGTTGACAGATCTGTTCTTGGTGTCAAACCACCCACTCCAATTTCTACAGGAATTTCTTCCTGTCCCGTTACAAGTTTCTTCGTAGTTCGGTGGAAATAATCTTCCTGAAGGAGGCTTTTGCAAATGATATCAATCAACTGCATCTTATTCTGTGTTATAGTTGGGATTTCTGTGTTACAGTTAGGGTAAGATTCTGTGAGGGCAAAGGTGATGTGGGACTCACTTGAAACACTCTGATGCCTACTTCTTGAAATTCTTGTAGAACTTTTGGAGCTAAAATCATGATACCTGTCAAAGACTAACTAGACATCCCCTATTTCTAGTCTCACTTTTATCAGGTCTTTAAATTTACTCACAAAGCCCTGGACTAGAGGCTGTTGGGAAGAACAGGATGATGGCCAGCGGGGAATCCACAGAGCTGAACCATCAAAGTATCTCTTGCAGCCTATCTAGCTGACTGCTCTACCCTAACAGTCTGATTCTTTAAGACTTATTTTTGAATTCGATATATGTAAATCTCCTGAGTCAGTGAAAATTGCTGTAAGAGCAGGAGAGAGCTCACGTGAGATAACTTCTTCCATATTCACATCTGTCGAGCTTGCATGAAGTCCTATTCGCTTGAGTATATTAAGTTTGTATCATAAACGTGGCACCCATCTGCACTGATAGACGTCCTTGTGACTGCCATTGTTTCTGCTTTCATTGGTATGGTATCATAGAATCCTTGAGGCAGTTTCCTTTCAAATTCCCCCATATGTCTAGTAGGCTACCAGTTTCAATTGTTCTGTCAGCATTTACTGGTGGTGGTGCAATAATTCCATTCACCACATTAATGATGCCTTTTGGGTGCTGTTCAGGGTTTAGTGGGGAAGTGTTGAGATTGGGTTTTCGTCTTCATCCTTCTCTGTCAGCTTTATCAGCAGTGATGCTTGCGTTGGCTTCCTCTTTGTGAACTGTTTGCATGCTAGGTGAAGGATCATTCCCTCGCATGTTTCATATTTGTTCAACCACCTTACCACATACATGCAGACTAAGTGCACAGGTCCTCAGTGTTGCAGGTCTCAGTGTATTTCCTGTTATTCCAACTTTACCATAACCAACCCGCATGATGGTAGTTTCTATAAACATATCCCTCCATATACCATCCCAAACACCTTGTGTGTGCCTCATCACGTGTGACCCTTTCATGATGTGGGTAAGACATTTTCAGGCAAGGATGCCATGCTTCTTAGTATACTCCATAGCTTGCATAATTTACATGCCTTGAAGCAGAGAAGTATGGTAACATGAGTTCATCTGCATACAGGTGAAAAGGCCACACAGCTTCTCGTTCTGCCTTCACAAATAGCATCATCATTAGTACTGGTTTAATCAGGACATCCATCCACACTTTTGCAGTACGGAACTTTCCCGGTCGTCACGTATATTTTCGTTCCTTTGAGTTATTCTGTTCCTTTATGCATTTGATGTCAGTCATGCAACTCATGTAAGTATATGCGTATGCCTATTTGAAGTGTGTATTTTGATATACTATAACTGCACATATATATATATAATTTCTTTTACTTTGCCCCCCATTACAAAAAATCCTGTGAAGCTTCTGCCGTGAGAAGTTACCTCATCTTGATTGACAATATCTCTAAGCAGCTCTTCAGTCAACAAACTCAGAGCTCTCAAATTCACTGGTAACTTCTTTCCACTTAGAATTTTCCAGCATCTCCAAATACAGCTTCAAAAATTTCTGCATTCGGCCGTTAGTGTTCCAACAGCACCAATAAAACTCATTAGCATATGCATCCCCGAACCAAATCAAGGAATAAGGTTTGGAAATAGACTTGGATATGCACACTTTATCTGAGCTACGACTTTGTGAATAATGGTGAACAATTCTTCCGTAGAGCTCCCACTGCCTCAGACGATCATGGTTGTCAAGGTCCATACACTTCTGACTATAGCTTGAACTGGAAGAAGAAATAAATAAATAAATCACAAAATATAAGGAATACTAAGCGTTTAATATTTTTCAGGAAAATTCTTCGGCATTTCATACTGATATCTAAAATTGCTCAACCACTGACAGCTGTCCAGTAAAGATAGTTGTATGACAGGTGTGAGCAAGGAATATCCACATAGGTTCACACTGAAAACAGCATTTGGCTGCCGGACTGTTAGTTATAAGGTAGAAATGAGTCTCCTTGGTTGCTAGTTAGATCGGTTCCATAATTTTTAACACTTGGTTATCAACTGAGCCGAAATGCGTTAGGGATCTTTGACAAGTCAGAACAAACGCACTGTAAAATAAAGACGTGAAGTGAGGGTAGAGAAGGAACAGGCCTTTGATTCCTTCTTTGCAAATAGAGAGAGAGAGAGAGAGAGAGAGAGAGACGGTTGGGAAGCTTACCAACACCTCTTCGGTACCGATTTATTTCTGATTCTGATCCGTTACCATATTCTTGTGTGCTATTCCAATATATGTCGATACTGAACAGATGTAAGAAGCAAACCAGGGGATATTAATGAGTAGTTTGGAAAATAATTCGTTGAGGAAGAGGTGTTAGAGAGACTCCTTCCCCGAATACAATGTTACGGAGACTTGATAACACCTTTTACCTTAGCGATTTATTTTCAGATATGGCTGGTTAATATCCTTTTCCATGGAAGTTATGTATAGTGAGGAGATGCTAGAAGACTCTACATGACGTCGAAGAGGACAGTAATTGGTGAAATAACTAGAATAAATTGCTAAGAAAAATGTGTTAGGGAGCTTTTTTTTTTTTTTTTAACCCATATGAAGGCTGTAAATCTCTCAGGGTTCAAATTCACAAACTAACAATCAATTTCTTCTCCTAGCTTGGATTTTGATGAGCAGGGAGATCAGAATTTTTCCCGTCGTTTTCTTATATACAGCAAAACGTTGTAGTTATGAAAGGGAAATTATCTTGAGTTTTTTCTGTTTTTTTGTGGTTGGTGGGGGCGCCTGCTATCCACTCAGTCGATGTAGAACAGTTTTCGGGAGACTCTACACTGAGTGACAGGTCAAATGGTTTACTGTACTCCACGACTCCATAAATATATACACCAGGTGGTAACCATACAACCACAAAATGCGGGGTAGTCGGATATTACAAGGGGCTGCAACAGGATGGAGCCAGCAAAATGGAGCCCGCAAAGATTTATATCCGAGGAGAGGATATGCCACTCAGGGACGAATGAAGCTGGTCACTCTCACCTTCAATGCCGGAACAGAGCTGACTACCTGCCTATATATGCGATGATGGATGGGTGAGTGATTTTTTTTTACTTTTTTCATTCCATATGTTTCTTGTTCCTGGTGCAAAAGGAAACAATTAACAGTTATGGGAGGAAGTTGGTCGTAAAAATGTTCGTGATTGCCATTCCTGACGATGTAGATGCCGTGATGATTTACCCCCTCCCCCCCCCCCAGCACTTACCGTATACATGACGCATAGGGAGTGTGCAGCAGCTATTTTGACTGTTTCCTGTGTACATTGCTCTGTTGGCGCCAAAAAAATGTTGATGGAGATGAGCTTGCGATTTTTGTACGCGGCGCCTTGATCACGGTCTTTGTAACTGTTGGGTGCCAGCGGAATACCCGTAGGAGCTGGGTTTGTACATTTTAGTCGGATCGCCTTCATCGCGTGCTGTCGTGCCCTAAATAACCATCTTTAGGGACCAGTCTGACTGGGAATCACTGACGCGGGGCTAATAGGGTAACGGGAATCACACCAGCTTAGCAGCCACGAGGTAATAAAATTTCACTGTTATTCAGCATCAAGTAGCAGTAGTAGTGGTAGTAATAATAGTAGTAGTTGCATATCCAGGCTTATCTGATCACGAATCCAGTGGACTGCACACCAAAACTGCCCTTCTTACAGAGAAACACAGTCAGACCACCAACCTCTCAGTGAACAGGGAGGAGACTGAATTAAACTGTTCACTGTTCAGGGCAACTCCTACGCACGTTCATATCAGTCAGCAAGGCTTCTCTCTGCAGCACCACAAAATAAATAAATAATAAACATAATTCTATTTTCTGATCAAATAATACCATTGCATTATTAAAATGAAAGTAAAAGTTTGTGATGTTTTTAAAGTTGGCGAGTTTATGACTGCAAAATTCTGGGCCAACTTGGTGAATTGTAGACATTTTTATTTTATGATCACTTTATTCCATGGTATCATCAGTAAGATTAAAAGTCTGGGGTATCTTAAAACGATACAAATAACGCAGAAGAGGATGCCAAGGTTTTCATATGCGAAACAAATCGCTGAGGGAGGGATGCTGCGGTGTCTCGAGTGCCACCTGTCGCATAATATTTAGTATTATCTAAGTGAATCATGAATGTAATTATGTTTTCCTAGCATTAGTAAGAAAAGTAAAGGTTAGTGGGGATGTTTATTTCCATGGTTTTAAATTCAGCGGGTTATGACGCGACGAAATTCTGGCCACTTGAGAGCGAGCGTTGCAAGTGTCAATATGGCAGACGACACGGGTGCACCTCAATGACACAAGACCCACACTATCTGGTGAGTAGATGACATTATGGGGCTGTTGCAGTATTTGTGGCGGGAAAACACGTATCTGAGGCGACGTTAATATCCTTATAATGAGTCAGAAAGGGTAAGAAGGACGCGAAGTAGGGTCTTGTAGGGGTGCATCCTCCCTCTCCTCGGAAGTCGCTTCACGTCAAACTCCAGAAACATAATTACCAAAGGAACGCTAATTATCTAGTAAATAAGTCGGTGAGGTTTGGTTATTGATAGGGAAATATGTGTTGTAAGCCCTGAATATGCCGCAGGTTAATGAAAAATGTGGGTATACTGTGGAGAGGTTTTGTGCGTGCTTGCTTCAATCGCAGTTAAAGGTATATCAGTTATTCAGTATTTATGGCGATATATTAACACTGTAGCCTCTGTGACTCATTCTGTCTCGTAAAATTATTTTGACATGTGCAAGAATATAATACCAGAGTTGTTCTTATGATGAGAGAGTTGATGGTAATGCTCAGACTCCCGATTAAGTTGATATTATATAGTTAAAAATGTACAGAGATCGGATCATGAGAGGGTTAGTGTAGCATATCTAAGGTTCAAGGAAATTTTATCTGTTTTCCATAATTATTTTTGACATGAAACTTAGGCTGTGGTAGTTTTTGCGCATTATTTGAATTTTGATGTTGATTTTAGGGTATTTTTGCAGTTTTGGGCAGTGACGGCTCCTGGTTAAGTTAGGTTAGGGTAGATTAGTGAGAGAGATTGGTTAGTTTAGGGTCTGTGAGGTTAGTTTAGGGTCGGTGAGGTTAGTTTAGGTTGACTAGGATTTGTTAGGTTAGAAAAAGCCATTATAACAACCTTGACTGTCGAGAAATGCATACCGGTACACATTTTTATCAGAAGTGAGTGTTTTTGGTTATACGCTTTAGTATTAATGTATTTTCTGTAATCTTTTTAGTCCTGTAATATATCCTGACCTTGAAAAACCTTAGCAGATCAAACAAGCCCAAGCTAATGTAACATAATTAACCTAACCTAACTCAGACTAATGATCTAACCTCACTTTGAAGCATGTAACGGGTTGTCTAAGTCTGTCAGCTCCAGGGATGATTGTTAGGTGGTAGCCTCATCAGTTGGGGTGATGGGTAGCTTGAAAAATTATCCCAGGGTTTACCTGTCTGTCTCTGTCAATAGCCAGACATCATAATCCCGTAAGCGGTGACCGTTTCTCTTTGAGTTAGTTGTTTTACGGGGTGGGACACTAACCAACCACCAACCAACTTGTTAACACATAGGGAACACGTTTGGTTTGGTTATATGGTTACCACCCAGCATTGTAAATGGTTTCCTGTAAGACAGGGAACCATTAGGCTTGTCACTCAATGTAAAGCCACCAGATGAGGAAAGAAGAGTAGTAAAAATTGATTGGAAAGATGGGAGAAATAGGAAGAGAGGAGGGTAAACAAAGAAAAAGAATAATAAAGATGAAGGAAGAAGTAAGCACCACCACATCAGGTGAGTGGATGTCAATTGCCACAGCCTGCCACCAGTCTGTTTAGTACTATTGCAGTTCACAGGTTCATGGTGACAGTATTGACAGGCCCCTATGACTCACTGTCAGCTGTAAGACATCATCTCACATCAGAGAGAATAGAATGCTAGAGCTGTGCCAGTCATGAGAGGGTTCATAGTGCCAGTACAGTATCATTCTCAGGCTCGTGTGACTCATTCTCAGGAGTTTAAAATCATCTGGCAATAGCTGGAGTAAAATACAAGTGATGAGTCAGCCAGGAAAGGGTTATTAACTGTTATTATGTCTCATCTTGGTATTTCTGTTGGTTTTTTTAATTATCTGTTGGTGTGAATTGGTGTTGTGGATGTTTGTGAGGTTGGGGATGGATATATGATGTTGCTCTGTGATACTGTACTTCACATGAGGGGGAAAAATTTTGCCTACCCTTTTCTTCATATCGTTAGTCTCTTCAGGCTAATATTATTAATTTGAGAGAGGATTGCTATGTTTCTCTGCCCATATATGATGCATTTGGATATCATACATAAGAGAGGAAAGTTAAGGATGTACCCTGAGTGTAGATGCAGTGAAATGTTAAGCAAATTATGTCTCTACCACCATCATTAACTCCCTGGTTGAGATGATAGGTTTTATTGGTTTGTTTATACTGTTTCCAGATTATTTTATTCTGCTTAGACAAACACCATAGTAGTGGAGGGGTTATTGAAGACTGTATTTAACCCACACCATTTCAGAAAACCTCCTTTTAGCTGAATATTAGTGTTTGGTGGTGTCAAGAAAAAAAATAGCATCATCTTAGAGAAGGGAGTTAATGAAGGCTGTATCTAACTTCCACCAATTTAGAAAGCCTCTCCTGAATTGAATACAGTTTAATAATTTCTTGGTAAAAAGAACGAACTATAAAAAGACGGAGTGAAGGTGTTAGTAACTTCGCTAATCTCACTTTACGATTTCCCTCTTCTGATGGTGGTTTTATTAATCTAGTGGGTAAATACTGCAAGTGGATGGGGCCTGAAAAGGTTTACATCTTAGAGGTGGTTGGAGTTTGTTGCTTGCATAATACCATTCAGGCAGGCAAAACTTGTCACCCTGCCTTAAATATCAGGACTGAGTAGCCTACCCTCTATGTTCCTATTGGGGTAAAAAATGGATGTTGGATGGATAGATACGGTAGTGTTTGTATAAGGTGGGTGTTGGTATTTCTAGTGTTTGTATGAGGTGGGTGTTGGCATTTCTAGACAGTGTTTGTATCAGGTGGGTGTTGACACATCTGGATATTTGTAAGTGCCCAGATTCACAGAAAAATTTATCATTTTCCTTTTGTAATTAGGATTTGTTTTTAAAGAAAGAACCACAGACGTACAAAAACTCTGCACTTACCTTCCTTGTTCTTCATGTAAAACCAATTACTGTAACTTAAGATCGTTTTTCTTGAACGGTAACAAAGAGCAGTTTTTACAAGAGAAATAAAAACCAAGGGAAGATTCTGTACTCTCCATGTCCAATATGGGAAAACAAATCTAAGTTCTATCTATTGCCAGACGCCTTAATCCCGTAAAGAGTGGCCACAAACAAATCACCTCCATGTTGCCCTGTTCCCTGCCATTTCATTGCCCTGCTTCCAGCTCACACCCCCTCTCTCTTATACAGTACCTCTCCACTCCATCCCTCCTTCTCATCCTTGGGCTCCCCCTCCCTCTCCCTCCCTCCACCTCACTTACATACACTCTCCTCGTCAGTCTCTCGCTCTAAGTTATGGCAGGGAATTATGAGTATGTTTGAGAATCCCTCCTTGTGATATTTTCCAGGGGTGAAATTCTCAGACATACAGTAATTATGATCAATTCTCAGTCATAACTGTTTGTTTTTGGAGGAAAAACAAGTAGCCTAAAGGGGTGCACAGAGTCTTCTGAGGAATATTATTGTCTGTTGTGCCAATATCTATTTTCTGTAGGAAGAACGAGGACAGGAGAGTGCATTCCCCTGTCTGAGAAACGTGTCTGAATTATGAGAGTCAGCAGTATATGAGAGAGGGGGGTGTGAGTTGGGAGCGTGATAGTGAAATGGCAGGGGACAGAGTGACATGGAGGCGATTTGTTTGTGGCCACCCCGTTCGGGATTGAGGCGTCTGGCAATAGATAGATAGATAGATAGCAGTAAATGTGTTTGGGAATACCAGACCAGGTTGACGATGCACATATGGTGTTGGTACCAGATGCCATTAAGTGCAATATGACACCTGTGTTAACTCTTGCATTCAGGCCTTGTTAAGAGTCAAACATGGGGTCAGAAATATAGAAAACCCATTGCATGTTTTTTTTTTTTTTAACTCATCTATGCTATGAAGTTTACAGTAAGCTAAGAGATATGGCATACTGTATCAAAACTCCATTTGTAGCTATAGCCTAAAGCTGATTTTTGCAAATGACCCCATATTCACAGTACTGGTACTAATTGTATGGAAAAAATTGTGCTGTTTCAAAACACATACTGACTTGTTAAAATGTGTTACTGTTCTGTATCACAACTTTGCTCCAGTCTTTCTGGCCCATCAACCACAAGCAAATAACCACCCCTGTAGAGCCATCCCATGCACTGAACCGATGTTCCCTTTTTACAGGGAAAATTGTGGAGGTTTGATTCCTGGATGGATGCCACATTTGTATCTCTACTCAGTTAACAGGGGAACCATAGTAAGCTCCACTTCACCTCGTTTGGGGGGTATACAGTATGTACAGTAGAGAAATTTAGCAAATCAGCTTTATTGATAACAGTAGAACTTTAATTGTCAGATTTTTAAAACTTGGAGGAGTTACATGGTCTCTGCTAAGCTGAGTACAGTCTCTGGTCAAATAAGCTTGTGCCATATTTGAAAACACCACTTACGTTTATTGACATCACTGGGAATACTGTTGTTATTGTTTTTGTTGTTGTTGTCACAGGCCCAGCTGGATGAGACCCAGTGGACTGCACAAAACTGGCCACTTCAGCTAAACATCCCCTGAAATCTTTTGTTGAGTTTTTGTTAGAGGGCTGTCTGTGTTATGATAATGAGGTCCATGAGGAGAGCAAGTTTGTGTTGATATAGGGGAATGCATTACACTGTAGGATTATAGGATTGTTTGCGAGTTGGTTTTTGCCTTGTGAGTGTAAGGTGCTTGTGGAGAACAAGTGTGTATTGATGAAGGGGAATGCATTACAGTGAGTGCAAATCTAGTAGTCGGTGTTGTGAGAGTGAGGTGCATGAGATATTGGTACGATTATATGTGTTGTGATGTGAGGGGCTGCTTTACCATGTGGACATGTGGATTGTTTGTGAGTTGTAATATGCTTTGGTGCTGAAGCAGGGCAGGGATGAGACTAATAAACTTTTTTTTTCTTTCTTTTTCTTCTTTCGCAGGAGCTGCCACGCCTGCAACTAATATGGATGGGTTGGTGGGTGTGGTGGAGGACTGGCTTGGAGACTGTGAGGCTGCTGACGACTGCAAGCAACTATACGAGTGCATCCAGGCTGACTCTGACCGCCTCACCCATGCCATCTACACGCTATGCGATGAACGATCCAGGTGAGAGAGAGAGAGAGAGATTGATGGTGATGATGTCGATGGGGGGTGGTAGTTAGGTGTATGAAGTGGGCCCACGATTTGGGGTGGGGTGGGGTGGGGTGGGGTTGAATGATATGTGAATGAGCATATAGCCAATTTTATGAGACATGCTGTTGATATTTCTCCCTCTCGTATTTTCTCTTTCAGTGTTTCCGGATCATACTTCACCCTATCTTTGTGTGTGAAAAAAGCTCAAAATGATGATAGTAATGATAATGATGAAGATTTGTTCAATTTTCATTTACATTTAGAAATTTTTAACCATGATAGTATGTGTAGGTGTTTTCTTCAACGATGATACTATGTGTTGGTGTTTTCTTTAACCATGATAGTACGTGTAGGTGTTTTCAATTAATGGCAGTTTTCCCTGTGCCACAGTCTCGAAGTATTTCCCTCCTCCAACCTTAATCCTGGAGGTCACCAAGCAAGTCCTCACCCAACATCTTCCTCAGTCTTCGTGTGGGCATTCTTCCCTCCATATTACTTCCTATAACCCTCCTCAACTAGTCTCCCTCCTCCACTCCCCTCAACAAGCCCAAACTTTCTCAGCCTGCTACTGTAATTTGCATCTCTTCCATACTATCTCTTATGCCTGATTTCTATCACAGCACAGTATTCTCAGTTATGTCATTCAGTGAGACCATATTCATCCATCTCCATATTATCATTTCCCCATAATTTGTTTTCTTACCTTTAACTGTTTAGCTTTATCGACTTCCATACCTTCCTCACACTCACCTACCATACCCATATCCTGGTAATTATTTAATTCTATCCTTTACCTCCAACAGATGCCCAGAACTGTTTGAAAGCACAGTCAAGCAACTGTTTACATTGGCCCGCAGCAAAGATGAACGGCTTCGAGAGTTTGTGCTCCTCTTTGCCCCCAGTCTCCTCTATATATACCTCTCTTCCATCAGCTTTGGAGATAAGAAGGTAGGCTGTGTTGCATCAGTCTCAGTGAATATATTGGTGTTCTCTTTCAGTGAGATGGTGTGTCTGTGTGGAGAGAATGGACAGATTGATGAGGGGAGTGTACATGAGTGAGGGAATGGAGTGGAGGGAAAGAGGGAGATCAAGGGTAAAGTGGAGGTGTGGAGTGGAGAGGTGCAGTATAGTATATGAATAAGGATGTTGTGACTTGGAGAGAGGGCAGCCTGACGGTGGCAAAGGATAGGATGAAATGGAAATACGGTAACGCTTTTTTTTTTTTTTTTTTTTTACCACCCCTTCTGGTGTTACGGCATCTGGTAGTAGATGGATAGATGGATAGCATGTATATTTGCGTGGTCAAGAAAATTCCAGCAAATTGTATCGTAGGATTTCTTTGTTTAACCATGAAGTGCTGTAATAATGTTTGCATTGAGAGGATCAAGAGTTGTGCAACAGAGTGAAGATTTTGAAAGCTTGAATGATGCGTGGATGATTGTGTGGGTCATTTCATCAGGCATGCTGTTGGTAGTTCTCTCACTTATGTTCTCACTCATTCATTGTTTCAGAACCCTACCTCTCCTCATGTTGAAGTGGGAGAAATGGATCAGGTTGATGATGATGATGATGATGATGATGATGACAGTCCTTTCACTCTGCTTGTGTATGGATCCTAATTTGCCTCATCTTTAAGTGGGCAAAAGGGTCCAGATGATGATAATGGCAATTCTTTTACTCTCCTTATGTCAAGATCCTAACTCACCTCATCTTTAAGTGGGCAAAAGTGTCCAGATGATGATGATTGGTGTGAGAAAACAGCAGTGTAAGGATTTATGATGATGAGGTGATGAGGGGGAGGGAGACTAAAAAGAGGAAGGAAGGATTGAAGGAACAGCAGGAAGGAAGGGAGAACAGTAGTAAGAAAGGAAGGAAAGAGGAGGAGGAGGAGGGAAGAACAGGGAGGAGGAGGATTAGGAGAGGGAAGTAGGAGGGTGGAGGGGAGGTTTGTGTGAGAGAAAGTGCTTAAGTCATTCTTATTTTTTCATGGCTCAGATATGGCTTCCTTAATGCTCACACGTCACTGCAATCCTGTTTACCTTTTAGAAGTTTAAGGCATAAGAGAGGCAACCTGCCGCCAACAGTACACTTTATCCCCACTTAACCTCTTCAGTCTGTGTATGTACCATTTATTTTATTCCTGCTGTATTCAGGTGATTTTAACTGATATAAATTTTTGCAGGAGAAATTAGATGTATCCTTCAGTACAGTAGTTGTCTCCTAAGCTGACCAACGATAAGAATGTATGCAAGTGAGGTGGAGGGGGGGAGAGGGAGGGGGAGGCCAAGGATGAGATGGAGGGATGGAGTGGAGAGGTATATGAGAGAGGGGGTGTGGGAGGTGGGAGCAGGGCAGTGTAATGGCGTTGGACAGGGTGACATGGAGGCAGTTTGTCTGTGGCCACCCCTTATGGGAATGATTTGTCTGGCAATAGGTAGATAGAAGAGTAGTAGGTTTAGTAGAAAAAAAATTATGTCCATGGAGTGGGAGGGTTTTAAATGTAGGGTATGTGTAGGCAGAATACTAAGTCAAAAAGGAAAGAAGAAAAATTTTGAGACATGGTTTTAGTTCATGAGAAATTGGTTAGAAACACAAAAAGCACTTGCATCTGACCTCAGCAACTTTATAATGATACTGAGCAAGTGAAGCATAGCATTAATTTATCAGCAGTAAAAATAATATTAAATGGTGACCCTCATCTTAAATGTCAGGACCAACTTGCCGATCCCCGGGCTCCTACACTCCTCATGGGGCAACACAAGCTTAGATGATGATGATGATGAGAATTAACTACAGTATAACTATAAGATTAAAATAATTATTTAAGTGGATTGAGGTAAAAGGGTGCAGTTGATGTACATGACTGGGAGAAGTGCCAACTCACCGATGACTCAACTGTTTATTTTCTACCTCAGGGATTAAGTAAACTCATGAATGAGCAACATGATCAACATTTTATTAGTGACTTGGTTTATGAAGTGATTGCCACAGAGTTTGCTCTAGAAAGCTGGGGAAGTAAGAAATAAAAAATACTGTACTGTTTTTAGATTTCAAAAGTACAGACCTCAATATACTTATAATAAAGATAATCAGTAGTTGATATTTGATGCTGTGGACTTGTGACTACATACTTTTTTTAATACAGAAGTTTTGGGTCAGCCTTTAGGTATGGACAGAGGTAGAAAATATGAATGATATACTCTTTATAGCTTGGTAAGGAAGGGAGGGAGGAATGAAGTGTGGTTAAGGAGAGAGAGAGAGAGAGAATGTTTAGTCAGTTCTCTGTTAACCTTGCCAAGTATGATAGGCTAAATCAAGCACCAGTATGGCTTTGTTGGACTGTGTTTGGCTTATACAGTATTGTTTATTTATCTTGTCCTCTGTACCCCACCATATCCCATCCATAGGTGGGAAAAAGTGGGGTCATGATGATAATATGTTTACAGGGTGTGGGTAGTGTTGAGATTGCACTGTTGGCCCTGTACAACATGGAGGTGCTGGATGAACAAGGACAGCCCAGGATAGCACCATTCCGTCTACCCACACTTGCCAGGCAGTCCATTTTTCATGAGGTGAGTGCCATAGGGCTGCTGGAGAGGGACACCATCACAAGTTGACACCAATATATATATGGTGGATGAATTGAGGAAGTTGGCCTATTGTTTATCATTTTTTTTTATATGATATGTTAAGGTAAAGGTCGTATAGCAAGGTCAGTTTAATTTTTTTTTTCCCCACTGTAGACTAATGTATGTGGAAGGGTACAGATTAAGACAGTGATAAAGAGATTCAGTTTTGAGAATAATCAGTAAAGTTCAAGGCCACAGGGGAAGGTCAAAGGTCAGGGTCACTGGGCAAAGTTTACTTTAAAAAATGTTGTCCTATTTGAACCAGAGTTGGTGAAAGGGGTAAAGGTTAAACAAGAAAGAAACAATTTGAGTTTGAGAGTAATTAGTTGAAGGTGAAGGACAGAACACCTCAAATATTAGGCCGTTAGACTTGTTGGTGAGTGTGGATATTGTACTGTTTATGTCCACCTTCTTCTTCAGCTTGTGATATGCTTTTAAATCTGAATCAGCAAAGTTTATTGCAGTGATACTATGTTCCTGACACATAGCAAGGACCAGCTATATTTGGTAACACACACACACACACACAAATTGGTGGTAGGTGGTGGTGACTATCATCCACTCACTTGATTTAGTCCTACCTACTACTTCCTTCACCTTTATCATTTATTTTTTGTACCTGTCCTCCTCTCCCCCTGTTTCTCCCATCTTGTCACTTTTTATTCTTCTTCTTTCATTCTCCGGTGGCTTTACATTGAGTGACAAGCCTAATGGTTTCCTGTAAGCCAGGAAACCATTTATATCTGGATGGTAGCCATATAACCAACCCATATATGTTCCCTACATGTCAGCTAGTGAGTAGGCAGAGGGTTAGTGCCTCTCCTTGTAAAATAACTAACTCAAAGACAGGTGACCATCCCTTAGAGGATTTTGACATGTGGCTATAGATAAATAGACAGATAGATTTCTAGATCCTGTGTCCCTCTACTCATATGGGTATTAGGGTTGGGAGATGATGATGATCAAGATGGTGATGGTAGTGGTGATGATGATAATGAAGGTGATGACTGACAGATTTCCATGTTTCTGAGTCTTGTTGGTGGGTAAATGAGTTAAGATGATGATAGTGATGATTTTGGGTAGTGACATTTTGCTTATGTTTTCAGCCTGCTAGTCTGGCACCAGCATCATTCACAGTGGACTCCCTGCAGCGTCTTGAGGCAGGCGATGCTGACACAGTGCGGTGGGGGCCGCCAACACAGATGACGGCTGTAACTGCTGCCACTCGGCCTCACCTCGCCACAGCCATCATGCTCGCCTTCAATGCCCGCCTCTCTACGCTTCCCAAAATAGCTCTCATGCACCTCTGTAAAGTTGTGTCCAAGTAGGTTACACTGATTTCTACACAGATTGACAGGGTGGTCCATGATTGTCTTCCTTTTTTTCTGCTGTGGTATCTTACCAGTTAGCATTGCTTGCTACAAGTTTGTTAGCCTGTAAGCATCAGGTTTGGAATCCTGGTGCAGGCAGCGGCACCATTCACCTCAGGGGTCCATCCACTTTGTGCGCTGGCATGTAGAATGAGTAGCTGCCAATGGTACCACCTAGGGGAGGTAACTGTGCTAACCTCAATTATGCAGTGGCCTTGTATCACATGATAGTGGGTGAATAACTCACCATAGGCTCAAGAGCCTAAGTTATAGAGATGACTACAATGCTAAGCACCACATGGCATATGCCACCTTTACCTTTTTTGTCTTAGCTAGTAGATTCGCATGTGTTGTAGGGACAGTCTTAGCTAGTGTATTATATGCTGTGGGGACTGTGTTAGCTAGTGTATTATATGATGTGGGGACTGTGTTAGCTAGTGTATTATATGTTGTAGGGACAGTCTTAGCTAGTGTATTATATGTTGTGGGGACTGTGTTAGCTAGTGTATTATATGTTGTAGGGACAGTCTTAGCTAGTGTATTATATGTTGTAGGGACAGTCTTAGCTAGTGTATTATATGTTGTGGGGACTGTGTTAGCTAGTGTATTATATGCTGTGGGGACAGTCTTAGCTAGTGTATTATATGATGTGGGGACAGTCTTAGCTAGTGTATTATATGCTGTGGGGACAGTCTTAGCTAGTGTATTATATGCTGTGGGGACAGTCTTAGCTAGTGTATTATATGCTGTGGGGACAGTCTTAGCTAGTGTATTATATGCTGTGGGGACAGTCTTAGCTAGTGTATTATATGCTGTGGGGACAGTCTTTGCTAGTGTATTATATGCTGTGGGGACTGTGTTAGCTAGTGAATTCTTATATGTTGTTGAATGACCCAGTCAGTATTACCAGTGTGTACCCTGCAGTATTATTTTCTCAGTGCCCTTTTCTTGGTTTGAAGTGTTTGCTTTTCTGTGTCCATTGATAGGATGGTTGATTAGTAATTCATGAGGTGGCAAAAATGTGTGTGCTCCTCACACCAGTGTACAGAGCTGTCTCAGCAGCACACAGTTATTTAAAGCCTGGAGCCAACTTCATTCGTACGGTTACAGTTGCAGTGTTGGTAAAGGTGATGGTAACTTCACTGTACTGTAGCATGGTATTCATGTTGGCATTATCAAAACAAGGTGATGTTGAATGTGCTAGTAAGCTGATGGAGTGGTAATATTGATGAATCTGGGCAGTGGGGTGCAGTGTAAGGACCACCGTGTAGTTGTACAATACTGTATACTGTATAATTTTTAAATATACTATAATAACTTTTTTTTCCATGTTGTATCCTGATGATTTTGTTTTGCCTGTGATATACTTTTTATTACTCTTGACCCACCAGGATGGTATGCGAGAGGTTTAAGTGTTCAGGGCAGTCACCATGTGTCTTACAGTGACAGTGATGATGATGATGATAATAGTGGTGTAGTTCTAGGCTAATTAACTGTATTGTACTGTAGATGTTATATAATTACTGCAACCACCACAGGACGGTGTGCCAGGGGTTTAACCGTCCAGGCCACCATCACCGGTCGTCCTATGGCAATGATGCCTCCTTTGGCATCTACCCTCGCCCCACCCCACGCATCCCCGTCACACCCGAGCTACTAAAGGAGTTCCTTAATGCAGTGTATTTTGCCATGTGAGTAATTTTTATGCTTGTCAGTGGTTGTATTGTGTGTGTGTGTGAGGGTATGTGTGCTTCCTTGATTTATATAGTTTAATTCTGGTTGTTATGTGTGGGCACGAAAGAAGTTCCTCGGCGCAGTACTGTATATATTGATGTAAGTCCTTTATTGTTCATCTGTGGTTGCACTATGTTTGCATATTCATGTGTGCTTCCATGAATTACTGGTTTGTTTTGTTGTATTAGTCCTTTATTGTTCATCTGTAAGCTGTGTGTGTGTGTGTGTGTGTGTGTGTGTGTGTGTGTGTGT
>JAGKTI010011344.1:0-10390 GCA_018397915.1 Birgus latro
AGGATGTACAGCACCATGACCTTTTTACAGTGACCCAGTTTCAGTGACCTCGGCCTCCTTTTCAAAGTCACAGGTCCAAAAAACGTCCAAAAAATCATGAATTTTCAACCTCACTTTACCCCAAAACTCCTACAGATACATGAACAAGGGAGGAAATTCCGTGATGTTGGGATATTTCAGGCACTCCACGTTTCAACCCTTTTCAATTCCTCTTCCGTACAGGAGAAAACAAAACATATATGAGTTTTCTCTGGTCCTGTTGTCTGCGTACTTTTTGGTGGCAGTTTGACGTACAGTTTTTTAGTTATTACAAAAATCAGTATTCTTATAGGTGGAGATAGTAACTGTATCTGATCTCACAGGTACGGTCATCTAGTTTTTATTATTTTTATTGTTATTATTATTATTATCATTATTATTATTATTATTATTATTATTATTATTGTAGTAGTAGTAGCAGTTTTAGTAATAGTACTTTTTTCTTTTTTTCTGGTTTGATTTGATAGAGTGAGTGTGCGTTTGTATGCACTTGTGTACTATTTATAAATGCGTTTCTATTTCTCCCTAACTTAAAGTTCAAGTTGTATAAGGCTATTTTAGTATTTTCCAAGGGCTTATCTTGAGCAAGGTATCACGAATAAAAGAATGAACTGAGAAGAATGATAGAGTCTGGCAATGTCGTCATATTTCACCCTCAAGCTTATCAGTAATTGTATTTTTATAACCCCTTGGCGTGTATAATCGATGATGCTTCTCCAGTCTGGCTCTCTGTCATACCGTAAATAAGCTCTGTTCCTTCGACACTTTATATTTCCATGCAGTCGGCTGTGGACATAGACTACATAATTAGTTAGCCGGGTGTAGCTGTTCTGTGTGCACTCCTCGTCTTCATATGTCACCACTTGTGCGCTAATACCCACTGTTCATACAAGATACGTGCTATGGTGGGATGAAATTTGCCACAGGGACACTCTATATGCAAGGTGTCTGAGGAAATGTGATAGAAATTTCTGAGGATATTCTTAGGCAAATTTTAGGTAATTGGTTTAGGCACGACGCGCTTGACCTAGGTGCTCCTGACCGTAATTTGGCGGGTTTATTCTCATTCTCCTGTGTATATGTGTAAAGGGAGCAACTGTAACAAGGGAGTAACTGTACAAAGGGAGTAACTGTGCAAAGGGAGTAACTGTGCAAAGGGAATAACTGTGCAAAGGGAGCAACTGTGCAAAGGGAGTAACTGTACAAAAGGAGGACCTGTACAAAGGGAGTAACTGTACAAAGGGAGGAACTGTACAAAGGGAGGAACTGTGCAAAGGAGGTAACTGTGCAAAGAGAGTAACTTTAAAGGGGGTAACAGTACAAAGGGAGTAACAGTACAAATAGAGTAACTGTGCAAAGGGAGTAACTGCAAAAGGGGAGGAACTGCAAAGGAAGTAACTGTACAAAGGGAATAACTGCAAAAAGAGAGGAACTGTGCAAAGGGAGTAACTGTGCAAAGGGAGTAACTGTATAGGTGACAGGGCAATATCAGCTCATTACACCTGCCTGGCCCTTGTTTACCTGGCCGATGTCACGCGCCGGAAATGTAGTCACGTCCAGGTGCCCATTTCGTTTTTTTTTTTCCAGGGATTATAATTAACGTAAAGCCTAGAGCCAACTTTTTTCTTTTTTAATTTATTTTATTTTATTTCATTATTATTATTTTTTCTTGAAAGCGAGGTGCGCTTCTCTGCTTTGAAATTTTACGCTGTCCTCTATTCTGGACCCTTCCCATCTGTTTTTATTTATGGGAAACAATGTGATGATGATGGTGATAGTAGTGGTGGTGATGATGATGGTGGTGATGATGTTGATGGTGATGGTGGTGATGATGATGATAATGGCTGAAATACACTTTCTTTTTCCGTACTTTACGCACCCCCATTTATAACACTGGAAAATAGCGCAAAGTTGATGATGATGATGATGATGATGGTTCCCTTGATGTCCCTCTACCCTCCTTAAAAACGTCCCCCCCCCTCCCTCTCTCTCTCTCTCTCTCTCTCTCTCTCCCCTCCCCTCGACGTCCCACTGAACCCCCCACCCAAACAAAAGTCCCGTAAGAGTCCCTAGCCTGTGAAGCCCTTTGATAGCCTTGTATAAGCTCCCCTGAAGTCTGAAGTCCCCCAGATATCTGAACTAGCCCTGAACCCCCTCTCTCTCGCCGCAGTGGTGGTTGTGGTGAGTGACGAGCAGGAATACCGCCTCACACGCTACCTCATGGCCAACTATGACGCTTCAGTCCGCCCCTCTAGGAACTCCTCTGAGGCCCTGTCTGTCGTCTTCGGCCTCGCCCTGCACAGCATCATCGACGTGGTGGGTACTCAGTGATCTTATTAATTCATCTCCTTATTTCCCTGATTTATTTCGTTATCTAATTGCAGAAGGACAGTTTGCAATATAAAAAGTAACAGTTTGCAATATACAGGTGCAATATAAATAATGAGTTTGCAATATACAGAATGACAGTTTGCAATATACAGAATGACAGATGCAATATACAGAATAACAGTTTGCAATATACAGAATGACAGTTTGCAACATAGAAAATGACAGTTTGCAATATACAGAACGAGTTTGCAATATAGACAATGAGTTTGCAATATATAGAATGAGAGTTTGCAATATGCAGAATGACAGTTTGCAATATATAGAATGACAGTTTGCAATACACAAAATGAGTTTTCAATATACAGTATGACAGTTTGCAATATATAGAATGACACTTTGCAATGTACAGAATGGCATTTTACACTACCGGTATACAGAATGACAGTTTGCAATATACAGTTTGCAGTATATTATCATGTCGTTAAAACACCTCTGAAAGCGAGGCCTAGTTGCCATTTCGCTGCTGTGGGTCTGAAAGGTGTGATTAGATTGAGTCAGGTTGTGTTAGGTCAAGTTTGGTTACGCTAGGTTAATTAATATCTGATGACGTTAGTAGAAGTTGGGTCATGTTTGATTGGATTATGTGAAGCCAGGTCAGGTAACGCCAAACTGGGTCATGTTAGATAGGTTAGAGTTAGACGAAGCCAGGTTAAGTTATGCTTCATCAGGTCAGGTTAGGATCAGGTAGGTTTGTTTAGGCTAGTTAGGTCAGGTGAGTGTCTATTCCGAGAAGCGAGAGGTAAAGTACGTGAATAAGGCTGGTATATCTGGCCGTTTTGTAGTCCCTTGCCGAGGTGTGTGGTTGGGTTGAATTATGTCAGGGTTCAGTGAGATTAGGTCCAGTTAAGTTAGGTTAGATTTCATTCTTTTAGACTAGGTAAGGTCAGATTAAGTTAGGTTGAGTTAGATAAGTTTAGGAAGGGTTAAGTTAGGTTTGGTTTTGGCACGTAGAGCAAGCTGGATGAAATGGGTGATCGAAAGTGTATGAAAATGGTTGTTTTTTTCCGGTCGTGGTGCAGTGTTTTACCGTGCTGTTTGTCTGTCATGTTTTCTGCCTGCATGTTTGTGTGGCGTGGCGATTTGCTCAGCCACCATATTAGCTGTTTGTGCCGTCAGTTTCCCATGAGACCGGCTGGGCATTTGGAATCTGGTACCGCCACAAATTTGCTTGGACGATTTCGCTTATTTTTGCATGTTAGGACAGGGCGATTGAAAAAATATGAAGAGTTTATTGTTATTTGACAATGTGGAGGGAATGGATAATGAGAGACTGTACAGGAAAGTGTATATGAGTGAGGTGGAAGGAGGGGAAGGGGAAGAGAAGATGATGATGTGTGAGAGGGTGTGTGGGATGTAGGTAGGAAAGCATAATGACAAAGCACAGAATAACATGGAGGCGATTAATCTGAAGCCACCCTTTCCGGGATTAAGGCGTCTGCCAATCCATAGATGGATTATGAAACGGATTTTTTTTTTATAATAACTGATAGTGACTGGTATGACTGGAGGATTGAAAAATAAATAAAAAATGAATTATGGTGAGTGAAGAAAAATAAATTAGGACTGCATTATGATCTTTTCTTTATTATGTAGTGACTGTTTTTGACTCGAGGGTTGAAAAATGAATTAAATATGAATAATGAAAGCGTTATTTCTGTTGTTGATGAGTGTTTACGGTTTACTTACTTCTGCTGTTAGACAGATAGATAAATAGATAGACAGATAAATAGATAGACAGATAGATATTTTTTCCGGACAGTATTATGCATATCTTGTTCCACTTCTATCTCCTCACCTGTTTATTAGTGGGAAACAGACAGGATAATAATATTAATAATAATAATAATAATAATAATAATAATAATAACGACGATGATGATGATGATAATGTTGTAAAGTCTTCCATTGCTGAATAAAATTTTTTGAAGGTAATATAAATAATATTAATAATACGACAACGTTGAAGCGCTTGATTTTTTTTTTTTTCCTAGGACCGTGTGAGATGTCAGTTGTCTAAGTTAAAATCGTAGTCGGTAGCCAGCCTGTCTGTCCTCCTTCCAGTCAGCCAATCAGTCTGTCAGCCACTTAATTAATCAGTTAGTCATTCAGCCAGTTAATCAGTCTGTCAGCCACCTAATTAATCAGTCTGCCAGTCAGTCGTTATGTCTTTCAGTTCGGAAGCCCATCATCCAGTAGCCAATTTGTCAGCAGTCCAGTAAGTCAGTCCTCTGCTCTTTCGTTCAGTCAGTCAGCCAGCCATATTTTTCAACTAGTCAAACATTCTTTCAGTTAGTCGGTCACCCAGTTTGTCAGCGAGTCATTCTTTCAGTCAGCCAGTCTATTATGTTGTGGTGATGGTGATGGTCTGTCCTTTCCAGGTTAAGTGCATAATAATAATAATAACAGTAATAATGATAATAATAATCCATATGTTAAAGTTGGCAACATGTAAGCGTCGTACAGCTGCAGCACTCAAGCCCCTGTTTCTTATCAAGGCCTTCATTGTACCAGCTGTTTTCTTTCCTTTAACAACTGGATGTGAGACTATGGTGTGGCATGAAAATGAGAAGCCAGGAGTGAGAGCAGTGGAGATGGGACTGCTGAGGAATGTATGTAGAGTACAGAGAGTGGATAGGATTCGAAATACTGTGATTCGTGAAAGATGCGGAGTGAGGAAGTCTGTGGACACCAGAATCGAAGAGAGTGTACTGAGATGGTATGGTCATGTGGAGAGAATGGATAACAGTAGAGTGGTGAAAAAAGTATATCTGAGTGAATTTGAAGAAGGGAGAAGGCGATGTAGGCCAAGGAGAAGGTGGAGAGATATGGTGGATGAGTGTGTGGGGAAGAGAGGTTTAGACGTCGGTGAGGCTAGGGAACTGACAAGAGATCGAGCTGGCTGGATGAATATTGTGAGGAGAAGCGCATAATCAGGAATTTGGCACCCTTTTTTAACGTGGCAGCGTCTGGACTGACTATCGGATACGTTTATGTGAAGCCACAGAACGAGGTGAATGTTTTTGGCGCATCAGATAGAGCCAGGATCCCGGGGGCTTGAATGGTGAGTGAATGGAAGCGTGGCCCACTGGATTGGGCAAATTTTGGTTGTTTGCCACTCATCACCCTGACCTAGGATGGGAAAGGAGGGCCGGATGATGATGATGATTATGATAATAACGTAATAATAATAATAATAATGATCATGATCATGATCATGATGTGACAAACCTGCCTCACCCTAGCTCTCTCCCGCCCTTCCCTCCCCGCCAACCCCCTCCTCGCCTCGCCAAACTCCTCCAGCCCCACCCCGTCTAACTCCTCCCCGTCCCGCCAAACTCTCCCTGCCCTCGAACCCCCTCGCCGCCCCGCCAAACTCCTCCCTGTTCCTCCAACATCCTCCCCCGCCCCGCCAAACTCCTCCCCGCCCCGTCAACCCCTGACTGATGCCGACTGTACACCAATCCCACAGGAGAACCATTCAGAATCCACGGTAATGCTCTCCACTGACGCTTCCTGGTGTTCACTGTGACTGCTTCAAAGTGTATGACGATGGCGGGTGAATTTGGCAGCCCTGTGACAAAACCAAGCGACAGACTGACCCATTTTATCCCCTGTGAGACGTAGGAACCCGTGGCTAGGCTCCGTAATCCATTTTAAGAGTAGATGACTAGCCTACTTCCCCTGGCGGCATGATCAGTAACCCTCCAGTAAATTCTCAGGGTCGAACTGAAGAGAGGACGTCACTCGGACTGGGACGTTCTAACCACTACACCACTCAGTCCAGGAGGTCATTAAGGCGTCTCGGATTTTTGGTGGCCGGTGAAGGAAAAAGATGGCTAGAATTTCCTGTGTAGTGAAAGGTGTGTGTGTATGTGTGTGTGTGTGTGTGTGTGTGTGTGTGTGTGTGTGTGGATGGGAGGGGGAGACTTTTTCCACTGAAGGCTAGATGACACGGCCCCTCCGCTGACCGCCTTGATAAAAGGGGCGCTGTTAAGTTAAGCGGACGCGAAAGGACTGGCATTCTTCAGGAAATTTACCCGAGAAGTTGAGGAGGGAGGCAGTGCAGGGCTGAAGACGAGAGGCACCCTACCTCTGCGTGAGAGAGAGAGAGAGAGAGAGAGAGAGAGAGAGAGAGAGAGAGAGGAACAGAAATACTCAGTCACACACACACACACCATCCATCCATCCATCCATCCATCCATCCATCCCACCCTTGCGTCTGTATACCTAACACATCATACCGAGCTGTTCATCTTTTTTTCCCGAACCACGCACTATTGACACGGTACTAACAGAGAATTACTACCCCTACCATGAACCCAGATTAATGAACTACTGCCTACTCCCTTCAGGACGAGAAGAATCAAATCCTGACGACCAACTGCTGGGTGACGCAGATTTGGACTGACGCGCATCTCACCTGGAATGCGTCTGATTTCGGCGGCATCCAGGTCATACGGGTGCCGTTCCATAGGGTGTGGAAGCCTGACATCATCCTCTATAACAAGTGAGTGGAGATAGATAGACAGACAGATAGATAGATAGATAAATAGATAGTTACTTAATATTTCACCTTCTATGCCACTCCGTCTGTCTTACTATGGGCACGTCCTTCGCTTTTTCTCTGACACATCTTATCAGAAATTTGTCACCCATAGGCGGAGAACTATAGCCAAATTTCTCCCAGCTAAGGAATGTAAACAAGGTGAGGGGAGCGAGGAGTTACGGGAGGTGACATAGTAGACGAGACAGGTAAAGGAAGTAGTTAATTTACAAGTCTAGTTATTTAACTGAGATTCCAGCCTCTTGATTGAGTTTGCTGAGTTGACAGGGGTTTCATTGGCTTTTTGCAGACAGAAAGGTTCACAAAGCTCGGTTCTTTTGTGTTGCGAGGACGGCTAAATTTACGTTACCAGTGTCTGCCCTGCATCATTTTCCACTTCCCATAACCCTTTTCATGTTTTTTTTTTTTTTTTCGTGTCTGTTTCTATACCTCCATCTACTTCATAGTTAACCAGATTTTTAGCGAAGCAGCCGAAGTGTATGCTTACTCCCCCACACCAGCAGACTGAGCTTTCGAGATTAACCCCCTTTGCTACTATAACTAAGCCTTTGATTTTTACCCAGGCTACCACAAGACGATTTTTTATGCAGAGTAGGGTGGAGGTGGGGAGGGGGAGACCGAGGATGAGATGGAGGGATGGAGTGGAGAGGTATATGAGAGAGGGGGGTAATTTGGGGGGATGGACAGCGAGAGACTAACTAGGAATGTATGTGAGTGAGGTGGAGGGGAGGGGAGGAAGACCGAGGATGAGATGAAGGGATGGAGTGGACAGGTATATGAAAGAGGGGAGCACAAGTTGGGGGGAGGGACGGGCAGCGAAAAGGCAGGGGACGGGGCGACATGGAGGCGATTTGTGTGTGGCCACCCCGTACGGAAATAAGGCATCTGGCTATAGATAGATAGATAGATAGACAGATAGGATGGACCTGTATAATGATAGCAAGAATTATTTGAATAACATAATAAAATTGAAGTGGTTAATGGCGTGAAATTCTGACCCGTTATTGTTTCGTCAATTCTCAGACAATTTAGCTTTAGCGATGCTTGTTTTAGGGAGGTATTCTCGTGCGGTTAGGAAGCTTACTAACACCTCCTCCTTACCGATTTATTCCTGTATCTGTTTCGTTACTAACACCTCTTCTTTACCGATTTATTTCTGCTTCTGCTTCGTTACTTACACCTCTTCCTTACCGATTTATTTCTGATTCTGCTTCGTTACTAACACCTCTTCCTTACCGATTTATTCTTGATTCTGCTCCGTTACTAACACCTCTTCCTTACTGGTTTATTTCTGTATCTACTCCTTTACTAACACCTCTTCCTTACCGATTTATTCTTGATTCTGCTCCGTTACTAACACCTCTTCCATACCGGTTTATTTCTCTGTCTGGTCCGTTACTATAATCTTGTCAAATTCATGCAATCTCTGTCGACATAGAGAAGTTATAAAAAGCAAACAAAAAGAGGATGTTAATGGGTAGCTGGGAAAATAAATCGCTAAGGAAGAGGTGCTAGGGAGCCTTGACCCAACGAAAATACACACTGTAGTGAAGGGGATCTAACTCCATCTCACAATATCTTCCCTTAGCTGCATAAATTCGTCTGGAGAAAGCATCAAGAAAGTTGGTGGTGGAGAGAGAGAGGCCTACGTGTGGTGGCACTGATATAAGCGTGCGGATCCACTGCCAGGTTATATAAATGTTCTTTAGTTCTTTCCCTGTCCCTAGAAATGAGGATGGTAAAACAGAGAACAGCTTTAGCCATCAGTCCACTGGGTTCACGTGTCAGATAAACCTACGACTACCACTACTGCCACTACTACTACTACAGCTACTACTACTTCTACTACTATATCTACTACTACTACTACTACTTTTTTTTTTTTTTTTTAAGGGAAGGGCTTAAAACCCAACTTTTGTGTCGCCTTATCAACTTTAGGCGCGAAATAAGGACACGGGCGGCGTTGGTTGGTAAGTTCGGTTCACTCAATAATTCCGGCTACTACCTCCATAACTTCTCCGTCGGCCTCGTAATTCCGATAATCTTGTACCTGTGCCCAACCGACCCGCGTCTTCTTCGGTAGTACACGGGCGGCAAAGTTGTTTCGTTAGATTTATTGGGATTCCGAAAGTCAAGTAGGCCGAACTTTCCAATTTTTTGTTTTGATTGTGTTTATGTCTGGCAGGCGACTCCAGGATTGTTGTTGTTGTTGTTGCTGTTGGTAATACTGGTCTTTTAAGGGTACATAACATTTGCCTGTGGTGTGGAAAATGGAGCTTGGGGAAGTATGTGTGTGTGTGTGTGTGTGTGTGTGTGTGGAGAGAGAGAGAGAGAGAGAATGACGACCTAAAGCTAAAAAATACTGGCTAGGAGTGGCAATGGAACTGTACTGAGAGTGTGGACAAATAGGATGATAATATGAGATGCAATGGAAAGGAGAAAAATGTACACTGTATATGCACTGAGGGATAATGGCAGGATGGGAGAGCTAATGGTAAGAACAGAAAAATATTTATATGTACTGAGAACTAATGATTAAGGGGAAAAATCAGCTGCTAATGGGAGAATTTTAAAGTAAATGTTTTTTGTCTGAGAGCTAAAGAAGTATTTTGGTGGGAACTTGTCACTCTTTTCCTCAGCTCTTCTCTCCCTTTCTTCCTTCTCCCTTCCTCCTCCAAGTCCTCCTCTTCTCCCTCCAGTTCTCTCCTCCCTTTCTTTTCGCCTCCTTCTCTCCACTAACTCTTTTTCCCTCCAATCCTCCCTTCCCTTTTTCCCCCTTCTCTCCACCAACTTGTCACTCTCTCCCTCAGTTCTTCCCTTCCTTTCTTTTGCCTCCTTCTCAGCACTAACCCTTCCCTCCCATTTTTTCCCCTCCTTCTCTCCACTAACCCTCTCTCCCTCCACTCCTTCCCTCCGTTTTGCCTCCTTCTCTCCGCTAACCCCTCCTCCTCTCTCTCTACAGTGCCGACGCTCAGTACACCGCCTCCACCATCAACACCAACGTCATAGTCACATCGGCGGGGGAAGTAACCTGGCTTTCTCACGGCATTTATCGCTCCTCTTGTGAAATGAACGTCGAGTATTTCCCCTTCGACGTCCAGAGCTGCAAGTTGATGTGGGCCTCGTGGACCTATGACGGATATCAGGTGAGGTTAGAGGGAAAGAAATGAGTAAGGGAAGGAAATGAGTAAAGGAAGGAAATGAGGAATGGAAGGAAATTATTACAGGAGAAAAATGAGGGAAATAAAGGAAAGGAATGAGTAAAGGAAGGAAATTAATTAAGAAAGGAAATTAATAAAGGAAGGAAATGAGTATAGGAAGAAAATGAGTATAGGAAGGACATCAGTAAAGGAAGGAAATGAGTGATGGAAGGAAATGAGTAAAGGAAGGAAATGA
>JAGKTI010011345.1:10981-26591 GCA_018397915.1 Birgus latro
CATCATCATCATCATCATCATCATCATCATCATCATCATCATCATCATCATCATCATCATCATCATCCTACGCTCCTCATGGGGCAACGTAGGATTGGATGATGGACAAAAAATGAAAAATTATTACTATTGTTGTTTTATTCACAGATTTTTTTGGGGGGTGGGGGTGGGTGGGGGGGTGTTCTGATGGTTGAATTTCAGATCCCACACCACAAAAGTTTGTGGGCCTGACCACTAGGTGTCTTATGAGTACTTTGCTGCAGTCCCTTCAATAGTTGACTTTTTTAGCACATGTTTCCTTACTGTGAGCACTAACCTGTGTAACTACAAAGTTTGTGTACATTTATTGTGGTATTATGGCTTCTAAGTGTCCCCAGCATGCTTCAGCCAAGTCTAGTAGTGCTACAAAAGTGCCTAAACAAGAAAGCTGCTACTAGTTGAAAAGGTGGCTTTGCTCATCATCATTGCTTTATCATCTCATCATCATCTTTATTATTCCACCATCATCCTCAAATACATCATCATTACATTATCACCGTATCATCTGACCATCATCATCGTCCGTATCAAAAGCACAAACAGTTTGTGGGGAGGTGGGAAAGAGAAATGAGGCAGGGAAGAGGAATGAGATGAGATAATAGTATCGGATACCACACGGAAACATTGTGTACCACAGTACCATACTCTTCTTGTATATCCATTTTGCTTTCATTTCATGTACTAATATAAATTCAGGCCTAATTTACACCTGAATTGCTGTGTTACTCTATTATCTTTTCAACTTTTAAGCAGTTACTTTATATTTTATGTACAATACAGTGACAGCAGATGGCTTCCATATGCATACCACTATACAGTGAACGAAATTCCTACCCCTTGAGAGATATATTCCAAATTCATGAAGAGATTTCGCAGTTTTAGCTATTCATGGTATTTTTGGTAACCTAACTCTTGCAGATAATACAGTAAGGGATGACGGTAAATGCACTTTTCAGGAAGCTGTGAATTATGATATGGATGAGCTAAATCAAGCTGGTGCTGCATTGCCAAGCCTGATGGTCACCCTGGCACAGATTGCAGACGTGGCTGTTTATATCCAAGGCCAGGGCACCGAACATCTCCTTACCTTGCGATCCACAGCCACACAAATTCTCGGAACACTAGCCACGGCACTACTGGCAAAAAAGGACAATTTCAAAACAGGTAAACATGACATCACTATTCTTACTCTAACATGTCCCAGATTTGCATCCTCTTGCAGCTTATATGATGTAGGTTAGTTTTAGAAAAAGATAATGCTACTGCACTATGTCCTGTCCATAGCTTCTCTTCACAACTGTACTCTCTCCCTCTCTTTTTGTAACTAACTCAATTTAAAATTGCTGTCTCTCCATCATGAATGCTTAGTTGTAAGAATACATTAGCACCAGAAGATGATGCTTTCATCTAAAAAGATGGTGTGGAAAGGATGTAGAACCATACCATTTTCTTTTTTTCCTACTGAGCTTAATGAAATAAGTTGCAAAAGGACAAAAATTTGGGTCAGGGTAGAGTAAAAGGGGTATAGCATCATATTGTATTTTTAATCTCTTGTTACAACTCAGAATTCAAGATGGAGAGAGTGCAGTTTTAGGCAAGGCTAAAGAAAAAATGGTATAGTGGTTATAACACTCCACCTAGAGTAACTGCCTTGACACACATGTAGTTTTGATCCCTGGGAGGTGACAGAGGTTTGTGTAGCCATAAACATAGTGCAGTTTTCTGTAAAGTTTTGATGGTCAAGTACCAACCACGTAACTAAATGATGCCTAGTGTTCTAATGAATCAAGGTGCTCCAGCTGGATGGGACCAGTATTGGTTTTAATCTGTGGGATGGTTGGGGTCTATTTGCTTACATAATGCCACTCAGAGAAGAGCACAGCTAGTCACCTCCTTAAATGTCAAGACTTAGTAGCCTATACTTCTGGTGGGCAAAGCAGGATTGGATGTATTACAATAGTTAGTAATGATGATGATACTGCTACTGCTACAGCTGCTAATGATGATGATGATGATTTACCCTGTCCAGAGATCTCCCTACTCAAGCATGCGATGGTTGAAAAGTACAGTGTGCACCCACGCACTCTCCATGCACTCTCTGCGATTGTGGAGGCCAAACAGAGCAAGGATAGAGATACCGTGGACCAGGCACTGTGGGAGGTGATGAATGGGGCGGAATGTTGCAGCAAGGAGATGAGGACAAGTTTGTTTGAAGAGAAAGGACTGTCAGAAAAATTGAAATCAGTGTCCAGATCTGAATGGATTGCTGTGTTGATACAGGTGATAATTTTACTTTATTTTACTGTTTTTGTCTGGAGTCAGGATTCCAGGGGCTTGAATAGTGAGAGGAGAGTGTGTGCCCCATTTCACTGAGCATTACTTAAATTAGTCCTCCCACTGTTGTTTTTTTTCTTGCTTTCTGGACCATTTCTCACCCCACGTACAGGTGGGAAATAAAGGCAGAATGATGATGATGGTGTCTGTCAGTAGTATGGTAACATTTTCTTTAATGACTCATGAACGATTGAATAATGTATTCTTGTAGCAGCTGGAGTTAACAAGAACAAGAGATGTGACCATGAAAGGTTTAACTTTTTTTTTTTCTTTTTTTACCGTTCCTTCTAGCTGATACCACATTGCAGTGAGAAGGAATAAACATTATTGACATTTTCAGGTTTTCGTGACTCTCAGTTTAATAAAATCTTCTGGTGTCATCTGAATTAAATTGATTGCAAGAACAGATTTTGGCCATGTGGTGAAGATGGCAAATGAGAGACTAACTAGAAGTGTGTATGTGAGTGAGGTGGACAGGGAGAGAAGAAGAGGGTGCCCGAGGATAAGATGGAGAGATGGAGTGGAGAGATATATGAGCGAGAGGGGCGTGAGTCGGAGGAAGGGCGGCCAAAGGGTAGAGTACAGGGCAACGTGGAGACAATTTGATTGTGGTCAGATGGTGTGGGATTACAGCATCTGGCAATAGACAGACAAAAGAATAATTTTAAAAGTTGTTATTGCATTCAAAAGGTTAACTCTGCTTTTCTGTTATTCTTTCCAGTTGCTGCCGCATTGCAATGAGAGGGAGTGGATGGCTGCAATATTCCTCACCCACTGTGTTTTGAAGTCGCATAGCTCGGTAGGTATATATTGTTTCTGTAGTCAGTTTGTTTGCACCTGACCGAGTAGCTTGCTGTGTCTAGTAGATTTGGGGGATTGCAGTTTAATTAGCACTGTTGTAATTGTCAGTGAGTAAATCCTTACCTTCATTTGTTCGTTCATTCCTTCATTTATTCGTTCACAGATCTATCCATCCACTCATCTATCCATCCATTCATTCACTTACCCATCCATCCATCACCATGTTTAAAGTCTCATCTTACCCATCCATCCATCCATCCATCTATGCACTGATCCATTAATCTATCCATCACTATGTTTAAAGTCTCATCTTACCCATCCATCCATCTATGCACTGATCCATTAATCTATCCATCACCATGTTTAAAGTCTCATGGTTCAGTGAACAGCTATTGTGTTTGGTAGAATTATGGGAAGTCATTATAGTTAACCTGTGTATGACACAGACTACCATGTAAGTTAGTCATCTACTTTGAAAAAGTTTTTGAACTGCAGTAACCTAGTCCAGGCCCCTTTGTCTTTAATAATAATAAGTTGGATTTACTCTTGTTAACAGTACAGTATTTACCCTAGCCGAGGGTGCCTTTAAACTTGAAAAAAAAAAAGTTGCAGCTAATTTTTCTTGTTATATTTAACCAAGCCACAGATCCTGCAGTTCCTTAAAAAAAAAAATGTACTGTAATATGAAATTAGCAGTTACTCTTGCCAGCTGTATTATGAAGCTAGTGGATAAAATAGTAGGTACTAATTATATTAAAGTACATGGCTTATTGTACTGGCAGGTTTTTCCTACTCTGGAAGTACTGCAAGAGGTGCTGTACATTTGTTCTTTTTTGGTACTGCCATCTCTGTCTCTACAAGAACCAGAATCTTGGAGAACTGAAAAGAAGAAAGGCAGTAGCAGTAGAGAGGAAACTATAAAAGAGAACAGAGCAGACAGAGACAAAGAGAATGAGAAGAGAAAAGAAATGGATGATGTGAAAAGCAGAAGAGGAGAGGAAGAAGAAGAAGAGGATGAGGGGATTGAAGGATGGTTGAATGAGAAGGAACAGTACAAGACTCATGCCTCTCTCTCAGTGCCCATACCTGTTCAGCATTGTTTTCAGTGTTTTGCATCAGCTGCCATGGCAAGTATATTCTATCTATGTCTGTCTGTATCTGCATCTGTCTATCTATCTATATATAGCCAGCCACTTTAATCCCAAAAGGGCTGTCCACAAACAAAGCACCTCCACATCACCCTGTCCTGTGCCATCCTTCAACACTCTCTCCATTTCACACCCCTTCTGTCATATAACTCTCCATCTTATCCTTGGACTCCCCTTCCCACCCCTCCATCTTATCCTTGGTCTCCCCCTCCCTCCCATCCCTCCATCTCATCTTTGGTCTCCTCCTTCCCTCCCTCCCATCCCTCCATCTCATCCTTAGTCTCCTATTTTCCCACTCCACCTCTCATGTCCATTCATTTAGTCAGTCTCTCACTCCAGTCTCTTCAAATGGCCTAATATATTTCTTTTTGTTGTTTTCTGAACCATAACTTTAAATACTGCATGTACGCATTATAGAATATTTGTTGAAATCACTTTAATTGGACATGCTGTTGCTAGTTCTCATTTTGTCAATTTTTTTCATGCTCTCTGGATCTAGCTTTACTATATCCTTGGGTAGGAAAAATAGGCCTGGATGATGATGATGTTGATGATAACTTAATTTGATTATGTATCATAAATTGTTTGCAGATGTTTAGGGATGTGAGGTGAAACCAGGATTCTGTGGACTTGATTGTTGCATAAATGTGTGGCCAGTTTCACTGGGCATGCTGTTGATGGTTTTCCCATTTTATACTTTCTTTTCTTGTGTCTGAATTCTGCCTCACCATATCCTTAGGTAGGAAAAAAGGTCAGGATGATAATGATGATGATGAGCTTTATTTTTTATATTCTAGAATTACCAGCAGTTGATTTCATTCTGTTTGAAATTTTTAAAGATTTCATGCAAACCAGATTTTTCATTTTTTCATCTGTCCATCCATCCACTTATTTTTTACACTCATAATTTTTCCATTCATCTATATAATTCAATATTCCAGATGTATGTGGAGTCTGCAGTGAGGCACCTTTCAAATGGACAGAAGTTTGTGTACCTGTGTTCAGTGTTTCATTGGTGGTGCTGCCGCATTTCATCTTACCAGTGCGACTCCAAACTGCCCACCCTGTTCCTAGCTCGACTTACTGGGGCCCTTGAGGATATGGTGAGCAGTGAGAGGGTAAAAGTTGTTGCCATAAACAACTCCAAGGTTGGAGTGGCAGGAAAAACAGACTTGAGGATAAAAGCTGCTATGACAAACTCAAAGGCTGGAAACTCAGATTTGGGTATGAAAATCCCATTGAAAGTTACTGCTTCAATGAATTCTGTAGCAGGAAACACAGGTTCTGAGGTAGGAAGTATAGATTCCAAAGCAGAAAGCACAGATTGTAAAGTAGAAAACAGAGATTCTGAGGCTGAAAGCACAGATAGTAAAGCCACGGGCACAAATCTGGTGATGAAAGCTGTTGTTTGTGATCCAAGATGTACCAGTGGGATGACTGAAGATGCTGGGATGTGTATGGGAAGCAGAGACAAAAATAAAACAGTTGTGACACATGACTTATCTGGGGTAAAAAGAAAGGATGAAGTGAATGAGTCAGAAGTGAAGAATGGGAAGAAAGCTTCATATGATAGTCTAGATAGAGATAAATGGTCAGTTGATGTTTGTGGTTTGGTAAGTGAAGTGCTTGCTAATAAAGAAGTGACCACAGTCAGTAGTTTTGATAGTGAAGGTTTGATGAAAAAAACTCGAAGCGACAAGGATTGTCAATATAATGCTGAAAATAAACCAAGCACTAACACTACCCAAAGAATTAATACTTTAAACCAAAAGGACAGCAGTGTAGAAATCTGCTCTCAAGAAATAAAAGAGGAGGATTTCAAAAGGGAGGTTGAACAGTTGATGTGGTGTTTAGTGAAGTATGTTCCCCCCACCCACCTAGTTTCTTCCATTGCAAATAGGTTGATGAAATTATATGAACTCTGATTGGAGTACTTCAGCCCCTGCCACGGTAATTCATATCTTCGGATTACCTTCCCTGAATAATATTTTCTGACTTTATTTTAATATTAAGTTGATTTTTTGTCAGCAGATCAAGTGTTTCCGAGCTCAAACTCTTCATCACCCTCATCATTTTGTGATTTAGGTCTCTTGGGTGGGTGTGAAGGTGGCGATAAGTTGCCAGCACTATGGGAGGCAGATCGGCGTGAATCCGCCATTGCGGGGCTACAAACGATAACTGAATTACTAAATATGTGGTATTTAGCAACTGCGGTATGGCAGGGTTTGGCAACAGCTCTGATGGTGTAGAGGGAGACTCAGCATTCCCATGGAAACTACTGATGCTTCCCGTGCTTGAAATTATGGTGCCGAGACCCATCACCTCATATAAGGTGATCAGCGTGGCCAGGGGTGGCCTGCATATCGCCTCATATGAAGCAATGAGCGCATCGGGGGTTAGTTCAATTATTAATTGAATGTTGTGAATTCTCCACTCTCTGGGCTTCGCCTGAGATGCTTCACTGGCAATCTTTTCACCTTCCTTTGAGACTCCTGGTCATCCTCCTTTCGGGAGTTTGGCAAAAGCTTTGCCACTGCACATATCTCGAAGGCTTTTGATCGAGTCTAGCATAAATCTTTAATTTTCAAACTGCCTTCATACGATTTCTATCCTTCTGTCTGTGCCTTCATCTGTAGCTTCCTTTCTGGTCGTTCAGTAGTTGCTATTGTAGACGGTTCTTCTAGGGCTATCAATAATGTTGTTTCCCAGGGTTCTTTCCTATCACCAGTTCTCTTCCTTCTATTCATTAGGGACCTTCTGAGCTGTACATCTAACCCTATCCACTCAGACACTGATGTCACCACCCTTCACCTTTCCATCCACTTCTCACAGCATCCATCTCAGCAGTTACTTCAGCAAACAAGGGATGAGGCTATGGCACACTTAGTGTATGATTTGATTCATATCTCTGATTGGGATAAGAATAATCTTATTGTTTTTAATGCAAAATAACTCAGTTCATACATCTTTCAACCCATCAAAATGTACCACAGGAATAACCATTAATTTTTAACAGTACCCAACTCAGTCCTGCATCATCTTTGAACATCTTCTCTTGGGATTTATCTTTGAAAGATCACGTTACCTCTTGTGAAATCTGATTCCAGTCTGCTGTGTTAAGCTGACTCTGTGCCTTCCTTACCCCTGAACAGTTGCATACATTATACAGGGGTTTTATTTGCCCCTGTGTAGAGTTCAACTCTCATGTGTGGGGAGGCTGCTCACATACAAGCATACACAACAAGGTGGAGTCAGAGGCTTTTCACCTCATTAGCTCTCCTCCTTTTACTGGGTCCCATCAACTTCCGTTTCTTCACCACTCTGTTGCATCTTTATCTCTTTTTTCTATCAATACTTCATTGATTACTGGTACTGCTTTTCTGAATTGTGAGCCTGCATCCCTCCACCACTACAGTGGGCACTTAGCTCCTGTCTAGCAGCACACTCTCATCACTTTGTTGTTCATCTCTGTAATGCAAGTGTAAACCATTACTCCCAGTCCTTCATGTATGCAACAGGTCACCTCTGGAACTGTCTTCTTCTGTCTGTATTTCCTACTGTCTGTGACCTCCAGTCTTTTAAATGTAGTGTGTCCAGGCATCTCAAAATTAACAGATCTTGAATTTGGCTATGTATTATCTTGTTTTTATTTTTTCTTGGAACAGTTTTGCAGGCTTTCACCCTTGGTTCCTTCTTCCTTGCATTAAGGAAAAAAAAAAATGATCTCAGAATTAGGCAGCACTGTACTGCCACTCTGCATCCTTTCCATAACACACTGGCATCGTATTGTAGTGTTAGTCTCGTGTTATATCTCAGAATTCAAGATGGAGAGATGACAGTTTATGTCTATAGTTCTTTCACCTTATCTTTGCCCACATTTTCATCTTTTTTTAGCTTATTTCACATAATCAAGCTGCAGAAAGATAATCTAATGAATCTACATCCTTTGCATGGCACCTCTGCTAGACTAGCATCATATTTTGGTGTTAATTTATTGTAACAGCTCAAGATAAAAAAATGGCAATTTTAGGCCAAATTCAAGTAAAATAATATAGTTAAAGTGAACAAAATATAATCAGGTATGGTTCTCCCATGCAGGTAGTTGCTGCCATTGCATATTTGTTGAAATGATATGAAATGTAATTGGAATGCATTAACTTTCTTATAACAAGTTGCCCATTTTTGTAATGTATAGTATATAGGTACAGTCATTTTTATTGTTACCCATGTATCCTATCCATTATTTGGAAATGAAGAGATTAAGAAGAGAGGAAGAAATCAGTAGGATGGAAGTGGTGGAAGCAATGAAGAAAGTTAAAATGGGGAAAGCCCCAGGAATTGATGGAGTGTGTGGTGAAATGCTGAAGCATGGGGGAGAGATAGTAATAGAATGGATGTGGAAGGTGTGCAGATTGGCGTGGGAGGAGGGTAGAGTCCCGGAGAATTGGATGTCAGGTATAATCATTCCCCTGTACAAAGGAAAAGAGGAAAAAGCAGTGTGTGGTAATCTTAGGGGCATTTGCCTTCTCAGTGTAATAGGAAAAGTATATGGTAGGATACTTATTGACAGAGTTGGGGAAATAACAGAGGAATTAGTTGGAGAAGAACAGGGAGGTTTTAGGAAGGGAAGAGGTTGTGTAGACCAGGTATTCATTCTTAGATCCTTAGTGGAAAAGTTTCTAGAGAAGGGCAAGAAGTTGTATGTAGCCTTCATGGATCTGGAGAAAGCATATGACAGGGTGGATAGACAAGGATTGTGGAAAGTATTATGAATATATGGAGTGGATGGGAAGTTGTTGAAGGCAGTGAAGAGTATGTATGAGGGTGCTAAGGCTGCAGTGCGTGTGGATGGCAAACTGAGTCAATCTTTCCATTTGAAGGTTGGATTAAAACAAGGATGTGTCATGTCTCCATGGTTCAATCTGTACATGGATGGGGTTATAAAAGAGATACAAGGTCGGGCAGTGGATGTTGGAGCGGCCCTACTGAGAGAGGGAAGTGTTTGGAAACTTCCTGTACTGTTGTTTGCAGATGATACTGTGTTCTTGAGCGAAGACGAAGGGGAGCTGCAAGGCTTGGTAGATGAGTTTGGGAGAGTGTGTAAGAAATGGAATCTAAAGGTGAATGTAGGGAAGAGTAAAGTGATGGTCTTCGAGAGAAGTGAAGCCAGTGAATGTACAGTGAGATTGGATGGGGAGGATATGGAGAATGTGAGTGCATTTAAGTACTTGGGTAGTGTGATGAGTAAGGAAGTCTGGAGGGTGAGGTGCTTGAAAGGGTGCAGCAGGGAAGGAAGGTTGCTGGTTCGTTGAAAGCAGTGATAAGAAACAGGGAGGTGAGCATGGAAGTGAAAAAGTTGTTACATGACAGTATTGTGATACCAACTCTAACATATGGAAGTGAAGCTTGGACCCTGTTGGAAGGACAGAAATCAAGAGTGAGAGCAGTGGAAATGAGTTATTTGAGAGGAGCATGTGGAGTTACATGGAGAGACAGACTAACAAATGAGGAAGTGAAGGAGCATTGTGTTGTGGTTGTGGACGTGATGGGAAGCGTTAGGAGAAACACGTTAAGGTGGTTTGGGCATGTGGAGAGGATGGAGAGTGAAAGACTGACGAGGAGAGTGTATGTGAGTGAGGTGGAGGGGGCGAGAAGGAGGGGGAGGCCGAGGATGAGATGGAGGGATGGAATGGAGAGGTATATGAGAGAGAGGTGTGTGAGTTGGGAGCGGGGTAGTGAAATGGCGGGGGACAGAGCGACATGGAGGCGATTTGTTTGTGGCCACCCCGTGCGAGATTGAGGCGTCTGGCAATAGATAGATAAATAGAAGAGAGTAATGCTAAGAGTATAGTTAATTTGTAAGTAATTTCATGTACAGATTTATACATTCCATGAAGTTGTTATACAATACTTTGGTATCATATTAATTATGTGCAGTAAGTCCCCATTTAAGTAGCATTTTGAGTGTTAATTTTTGTATTTAATCCACCATTAATTGCAGAAAAGTTTCCTGTTAAAATTCCATTATTACCTATAAGGCTAATGTGCCAGTTTTACCTAATTTGTGGTGCTGAATAGGGATGTATTCACATGGTTGCACTAATATAATCAGGCAATGAAGCTGCCTGGTTGTACAAAAGTCCCTCAACTCCCTCCCTGCCCCTAGAATGGAGGATGCTGGACTGTAGACAAAGAGCAGCTTCATTATGCCTTTTATGGGCCAATTAGCCTGCTGCAGTTATCCTCTCCTCTTATGTACTTATATTCAGATGAGCTTGGGGTCACAAAAACAACAATAACAACACCAAAATGAATGGATCTTGAAATTTGATCAGTTATTTTTGTTTTTTTTTATTTATTTTTTCTTTTTGGCAGGAAGAATTTTGTGGACTTCTAGCCTTTGAGTCTTTCTTCCTTGCATTAAAAAAAAAAAAAAGAAATATGTGATTTTTTTTTTTATAGCAAGGAATGTGTTTGTTCTATTAAATTTTCAACAGCATTTATAGTTTGAAATACATCCAGTTGGTTTTGCCATGGTAGTAAGTTCCTGAGTCTGATGACTTCTTGTATAGTAGATTACTTTTGCTATAGATGGTAGGGTGTGACAACCATCATCCACTCACTTGATGTAGTACTGCCTACTTATTGACCCTTTATCATTCTTTTCCCCTCTGCCCTTCTCTCTTCCTATTTCTCCCATCCATCCTGTCATCTTTTTTTTTTTTTTTTTTTTTTTTTTTAGGTAACCTACACTTCATGACAAACCTAATTGCTTCCTGTAAACCAGAAAATCACTTACAGCATTGGGCAGTAACCATATAGCCAAAAACGGTAATGGAGTTATGTGGAGCCTATTATGGTGCTCCTGTTAGCTGGGTGGAGAGGGGCAAATGGAGCATCTATCCAGGAACCAAACCTCCACCATCTTTGCTGTGCCTAGTTGTGATGAGGCACTGTCATCCACAAGGGAATATCGGTTCACTGCATGGGATGACCCTGGAGGGGTGGTTGTTTGCCTGTGGTTGATGGATCTTCCTGGCCAGAAGATGGGTTTACAGTAATAACAGCAACAACTCTTGCTACGATCGGCCAACCTTTATTTACCTTAGAGGACACATCTTAGTAAAGAGTTAATGAAGGCTGTATCTGGCCACTCCTATTTGAAGTCTTTTCAGAGCTGAATAAAATCATCTGAAGATAGGAAGAATAACCTTATAAATATTATCATATTCAAGGGGTTAAGAGTCCCATATTCTAGGGAGTCAGACTTGATCAATGGGTTAAGAAAACTAAATGGCCCCTGCATGCTAAGTTACCCATAAATAGGATGCCCCCTACCCACTTTTTTATAGGAATTCCTACCTCCTAAAATCAACTTTACTGTAATTCATATGTTTATGCTCTTCTTTGTCATAACCTGGCCCAGATTTTTCATATGGCTCAGTGGTAGAAAAAGACTGCTATGGCCCTACACTTCTTCCATAGGACATCTCTGTGATTAGCTTCATATTTTTGTGTTAAGGTATTGTTAGGCCAATTGCTCAGCATTCAAGGTGGAGAGGTGGCAGTTTTAAGCCAAATTAAAATAAAAAGAGTATAGTTATGAAATGCTCCAAACAAGTTGCATTCAGTTTCCTTAATAAACCCACATACCATGACTCCTTCAGGTACAGTACAGTTATATTTAATTATACATGTTTCATGCCAGTGTAATATTGCTAGAGCACATGCCATGTGGAGAGAGTGGAAAATGAGAGTGGAGAAGGGACTGGAATGGGGATGCAATGATGAGAGATGAATGTATAAGTATTTGAATGAGATGGGCAGGGGGGAGAGAGGGAGACTGAAGATGAGGTTGTGGGAGATGGAGTGTATGTGAGTGAGGTAGTGGAGGTAAATGGGAGATGGAGGATGAGATTGTGAAAAATGGAGTGAATGAGATGATGAGGGGAAGGGATGGGAGAGACCAGGGATGAGATGGTGAGAGGTGGAATGTATGTGAGTGAGGTGGTGAGGGGAGGCAGGATGAGGTACTGAAAGATTGAGTGAATGTGAGTGTGGTGGTGGGGGGAAGGGAAGGGGGAGATCAGAGATGAAACTGTAAGAGCTGTAATGTATGTGAGGAAGGAGAAGTGGGAAACCAAGGATGGAATGGTTTGTTGGTGGGAGAATAGGAGGAGGGAGACCAAAGATGAAATGGTGGGAGATGGAGTGTATGTGAGTGAAGCTTTAAGGGTGAAGAAAGGAGACCAAGGATGAGATGGAACGGAGAGGTATATGAGTTAGGAAGATGCGTGCTGGAGAAAGGACTGCCTGATGGAAGAAAAAATGACAGAGGTGACATGTGCATGCTCTGGGAAGTCATATAAACAGGAGCCAAAAGAATTGACCCTATGTACCAATATTTTGTTAAGTAAAAGGACTAAACGTGCTTTGGTACAGATAAAATACGATTTTACGTAATGTACTGAAAGCCTTTTAGCTACACCTTTCATGCCATAGTATTCCTAGAACAGGCACATATTCTGATAAATAATATGCAAGAATAAATGGTCTGTACCTACATTTGCCATACTGAATAAAGTAAATTACTGGACTGATACCGAGTTTTTTTTTTTATTTATTTTTTGCATAGGAAGTTTGTTTTTCAAGTTATATTATCCATAGAGCAAGCGCACATTCTAGGAGACTGTCGTACAACTCGATATATAAACGTGTATAAGAAGTTTCCAATGATCTTGTAATAAACGTGACTCGCTTGACGGGTTTCATTTGTTTGAGTCACGTGACTAAATCATCTGTTGTCGTCAGCTACTTTCCCTCCCGCAAAAACTTTATTATTTGAAATTTACGCGTCAGGCACTTTAAAATTAAGGAGGAAACTGTGTCCCTGGTGGTATGAGAGTACTATATTTCCAGTCCAGTGCCTAAAGAGCCTCGTAAATGAGGTGAAAATTGAGAAAAGTGAGAGTTAACATGACAGCCTGGCCCATGTTTACACCGTGTGTACTTTGAGTCATAGTAGCCGCAGAATCCCTTATATTAACCCTCTCATGGCCGGAACAACGCTGGCGTTCTGTTCTTGCTGACGCCAGACGATTGTATGCGTTTGGGAGGGAGTAATTGGGGTCTGAGTGCTAGTAGCATCAACTTTCTCATGGTCCGGACAGCTCGTGTTGTTTCAGTGTCAGAAGATAAGGAGTCCTACGAGCCTGAGTGTGTTAGTACTGTCATCATTAACCCTGTCATGTGGTGAACTCTAGTATTGTACTCTTGCTAACGCCAGACTCTGCCTGAGAATGTTAATGAATCGCTGTGTATATACAGTATATCATATGCTCATAGAAAGGTGTTATTGCTAAACTTAAGCCATTTTTGAGTTGGCTGACAAATTTTCATTATCGGTATTAGCTTCAAGATATTAATGCAAGAGGACCATGATAATTGAGAACCCAGACTTACTCAAACAATGGCTGACTGGCTTCCTCGCTCCATTGTAAGTTATTGGCTGTCGGTCTGGTTGGTCTGTTTCTGTTCCTTGCTGGCCAGGGTCTGCATTCACTAATTTCCATGAGGTTATAAGTTGTGTAAGCCATGGACCGCAAATGTTTTTGTCAGGATTACACTTAGCCTAACTAATAGACACATACAATGCTCATTGCTAATCTTGAGCAGTTCTAAGTGCCTTCTCTGCAGTAAGCATCTACTGGAAATTATTTCTGTACCATACACACATAGCAAATAAGAAAGTGCAGGAGAGTCTTCAGGTCCTATCTACATCACTTATAGCTTCAGCCATAAAATGAATCCCATCATCCACACACTTGATGTAGTGCTGCCCATTTCTTCCTTTATCTTTATCAGATTTTTCTCTCTGCTCTCCTTTCTTCCGGTCTCTCCCATCTTTCCTGTCAGGTGATTTTACATTGAGTGACAAGCCTAATGGTTTCCTGTAAGCCAAAAAACCATGTACAGTGCTAGGTGATAACCATATAACTAACTCATCCGTGTTCCATATGTGTCAACAAGTGTGTTGGTGGAGGATTAGTGCCCCTTCCCTGTAAAATAACTAACTAAAAGATAAATGGCCACCCCTTATGGGAGTATGGCATCTGGTTGTAGATAGAACTACAAGGATGTGACCTGCATTCAAGTGGTTAATCTTCATGTCATACTGTCCTCTGCTATCAGGCTGCCCTCTTTCCAGCTCACACCACCCATACTCATATACTTCTCCACCTCAGCCCACCAGCTCATCCTCAGTCTCACCTTCTCTTGTTTTACTGTAAATAATGTAAGATGATTCTTGTAGCTTCAGGCAAATGTGGATGCATACCTAGTGGACTGCAGGCTGAAGTTGCCACTTTCTCACAGTCCACCATCATACATTTAGCGGATAGGGAGGAAGTTGATGGATGTTTATACAGCTGGACAATGGAGGCCTCAGTTATATTGGTGCCATTGTGTGAAGGTATCCCACTCCAGCACCCATCCATCCTTAAATGTCATGGGTGGATCCAGGGATGTCATTGCTTCCTGGGTAACACCCCTGCTTTACTACAGTGAAAATTGTTATACAATACTTTACATACATGGATTGTATCTTTTGTTGGCTATCATGTATATTTCTCCCATACAAATGTCATGCAAACCATCCATGGTTGACAGACATTATGGTACATGGTTGACCAGGAGAAAGAGGATGCCAAACTCTTATCACTATGGAAAGTGATATGGGCAATACCAGTACCTCAGAAGTATTCCTGGATCTGCCTCTGAATATTTTGGACTGTGGGAACCTAGTGTAATAACTGAAATGAAACTGAATAAATTAATCACTGTTCTGGCCGAGATTCAAACTCAGGCCCTCGCGCTTGAATCGCGCGCACGTTAACCACTGAGCCAAAGAGAGGATCCCCTCTTTGCCTTTGGGCAACGCGGGCTTTTATGCATCCCATTACATCACTCTTTTCTCCCCCTAGTGATTAATTTGGTCAGTTTCGCTCTCCCACATGGTAGCATAGTATTGGAGGCCACCACCGGGATGTAAGGCTGTCAACACGACATATGACCCTCATGGCCCTTACCTCCCATCCCACACCGCTGCCGACCAATGTAATAACCGAAATGAAACTGAATAAATTAATCACTGTTCTGGCCGAGATTCGAACTCAGGCCCCCGCGCTTGCATCGCGCGCACGTTAACCACTGAGCCAAAGAGAGGATCCCCTCTTTGCCTTTGGGCAACGCGGGCTTTTATGCATCCCATTACACTAGTCTCTGGTCCC
>JAGKTI010011346.1:0-26591 GCA_018397915.1 Birgus latro
CCATGTTTGGCCCCAGTTAAACAGTCAGTCGAAGTCACTCTGAATGCTAGCCTCTGTAAAGATGTGTCTACTGTGTTTCCATCTATAGTATCATCAGCTAACCACGTGCCATCTTTACTCCTGCACAGTTGTTGAGTTTATACACGGGGTTTATTCGCCCCTGTGTAGAGTACAACTCTCACATGTGGGGAGGCTCTCCACATACGGCTCTTCACAGCAAGGTTGAGTCAAAGTCTTTTCATCACATTAACTGTCCTCCTCATACTGGCTTCCTTCACTCTCTGTCATATCATTGTTGCATATTTATCTTTTTTTTTTTTTTTATCGCTACTTCAGTGGTCACTGCTCCTCTGAACTGTCGGCTTGCATTCCTATCAGTAGGGCGGGCATGTAGCACCCGTCTATCAACAAACTCTCATCTATTTTCTCCAACTCTCTAATGAAGAAGTTAACCGTTACTCCCAGTCCTTCATGTATGCAACAGGTCAGTTCTGGAATTGTCTCCCTTTGTCTCTATTTCTTACTGCCTATGGTCTCCAGTCTTTCAAACGCAGTGTGTTCAGGCATCTGGGAATGAACGGATCTTGAATTTGTCTCTCTGTTATCTTGTTTTTGTTTTTTTCTTAGAAGGAACAATTTGTGGGCTCTTGGCCTTTGGTTCCTTCTTCCTTGCATTAAAAAAATATATATATATTGAAAACAGAATTGGACCAAGCACTGAGCCCAGTGGCATTCCACTTGTAATAGCTTTCCAATCTGATTGTTTACCATTTATTACGACTCCTGTTAACGTCCTCTAAGCAAGTTATTAATCCACCCAAGCGCATTGCCTCTGATCCTTTGTGCCTTCAGTTCCAGAAGTAGTCTTTTATGTGGAACTTTATCAAATGTTTTTTGAAAACTGAGATAGATACTGTGGATCTGGTATTGCTGTATATACTGAATATATCATAGACGTAATTCAAGAGGTTTGTAAGACAAAAGAGATTATTCTGAAAATTGTGTTTTGAATCTTTGATGAGATTATTTATTTCTAAGTGCTTAACAAACGTATCTCTGATAACAGTTGCCAACAACTTGCACACCACTGAAGTTAAGCTTACTGGTAAATAATTTTCAGGTTAAGATTTGTTGCCTTTTCAAAAATATTAGAGTTACGCTTGCTAGTATCCATTCCTGGGGCACCTTACTGTTTCACGGGGATTTACTGAATAGCTCAGCTAATGACTTAGACATTTCATTCACTGCTTCCTTCAGAATGCGCAGTTATTTTATTTGGTCCCGGTGTTTTGTTCACTTTAAGTTTACCTGTGGGAAGTCGTACATTATTCTCGCTAACAGTTATGCCTCTATGTTACCCTCTTCTAAGACAACAGGAAAAACTAGAGGAATGGAATCTGTAATTTGAACAATAAATACGGAATCAAAGAAAGTCTTGCGAGTTTTAGCAATTTCCGTTTCATTGTCTTTAAGATCTCCATTAACTGTGACTAGTGGGCCAATTACTGGTGCTATTGTCATCTTGTTTCTGAGATAGTTGAAAAATTCTTTAGGATTGGATTTACTCCTACAAGCAGCATGTGCTTCAAATGTTTTCTTGCATCGCGTTATTGATTTTTTTGCTTCACGACGAAGGTAATTATATTCATTCTTATGAATTTTATTCTTTGTGGCAATATAATTTTTGTGTACAATTTTTTCTTTTTTAGCTGGTAGGCAATGCTTAATATCCAAATTCCACCATTTGGGTTTAATATTTTTAGCAGGTCGTCTGTTCTGCATTGAAATACATAACGTCACTGATTTACAGAGAGCATCTGTGAATAATTTCAATGTCTCATTAATACCTACTCTTCGAACATTGGGATTCAAGTCACTAAAATCAATTAAGTCCAATAATTTTTGAAAATCTGCTCACTTGTAGTAGGGTACTTTCCCGTGCCTAGCCCTGACACTGTCGTCACTGAATTTAAGGTTGAATATGACCATATGATGGTCATTAATACTAAACTCTTCCCCTACAGTAACATTACTTAATAAGTTTTCCAGTATGGCCAAACCAGATCTAATGTGCTACCTCCTTGTATTGGACTGTCTACAAGCTGATGCAATTAACTTTCTTGCAAGTTGGTGTATAGGTCCAACCATGTGTGTGAAGATAGGGCCACTTCGCATAAGCTAAAATCACAAAAGAATACAGTCTTGTGTGTGCCACATATATCAACAGTTTGGTTGTAAATTTCGCTATCACTGTTACTGGATTGAGCTGGTGGACGATAAATTAAACCAAGTATTATTTTGCTGTGGGTGTTATTTCTAATCTGGAGAAGAAAATAGTTAGTGTTATCAATAGAGGGCTTAGGGATTATGATGTATAACCATCATGTGCAAACAGAACCCACTGCTTATAGAAATTATTGTAGGTGTTGACACCATGGTTGGAAAACAATCCGAAAAAAAAAATAGAATTTTTTATTAAAATCATTTTTTAAAAATTATGATAGATCTTTTATTAGATCTTTTATTAAAAACTCTCTCTCTCTCTCTCTCTCTCTCTCTCTCTCCTTCTCCCCCCCTCCTTCTTTCTTTCCTTCTTCCTCCCTTTCTTCTTNATAGAAATTATTGTAGGTGTTGACACCATGGTTGGAAAACAATCCAGTAAAAAAAAAAAATAATTTTTTATTAAAATCATTTTTTAAAAATTATGATAGATCTTTTATTAGATCTTTTATTAAACTCTCTCTCTCTCTCTCTCTCTCTCTCTCTTTTAACCCAATTTTTCACATATAGTTTGTGTTTACAGTAATGCATATTTTTGGTACACAGTATGCTTAGTCATTTTCGTATAAATGTAATATGCTGTATACGAAAATTCCCTTATTTTTTTTCCTTTTATAGTTTGGCTCAAATATCAATATGAAAGGTCATTATACACTTCACAGATGAATGTTTCATTTACTGAATTTGTATAAAATAATATTTAATAAGCTTCTTCTAACTATATATACTGATATTAAGTATTTTCCTGAAATAAAATTAACGCCACCTTCATGAAAATAATAAAACTCATTGTTGAAAAAACGCACTGAGATCCAGGAACCTACATAATAACATAATGTGAGTTATATAATTCTCGCTGAATTTTAAATTAGTTGTATCTGTTTTAACGTAAGAAAACAATACTTATGATTTTCAATACTAGGAAATAAAGGCTTCTATATTTACGTAAAAGAAATAATACCGGTATTAAACTTTGTTCATACAGTACAGATCATAATGTAGAACTTACAGCAAAAAAAAAAAATAGCCTGGGGTATTAGAGGTAATATTTTTGTTAAGTGTTTGAAAACAGTAACAAGCATTGATGCCTTCTCATTACCTAGACGGTTTCTAATTTTAGACCGGATAAGTCCAAAATTCGAAAAGACTTTCAATTCTTGCCGAAGAAGAAACAACAGTGTATAACTGGACAGGCACCATCATACAGTCTTTCATGATATTTCCTGAAAAATTTTGCAACCAAGCAAGTGGTGACAGGATATTCACAACATGTTCAAAATCCATTTGCTTTAAAGGCGTGGCCATTCTTCGGTAGCTCATTAATGTTGGAAGAAACTTGGGAAAATGTTCTTCAGCATAATTTTCTGCATTGTCAATCTCATCATCAGTGAGACACCTACCCTAATACCTTGGGACGATCAAATCTGCTAGTTTGCGAGTAGGTGTTAGTGCTGCATTTCTTCGCTTGAGTACCGTATTTAAATCTTTCTGCTCTGTTAATCAATCAGTGAAGGGCAAACACTGTGGGGGACCTAGCCTCACACACCTTCCGACTCCAGCCACGTGAGTCCCTTTGTGGAGCCCTCCAGGCAGCAACTCTTCCTCCTCTAAGCATCTCTCGACAGGAGTGATCGACCTGCTCCAGCCATGATGTACGTGGTCTTCCCCTTGGCTTCCTTCACTTTGGGATAACTCGTTCTGAGATTATCCTGTGAGCAGGATCGGCCTCAGGAAAGTGGGCTACGTGCCTCTATAGCTGGAGTTGGCGTTTACGTATTATGTGGTAATGGGCCTCAATTCAGTCTCACGGAGTAGTCGTTCGTTACTTAACCGGTTCTACCAACGATATCCCATGATCCTGCAAAAACACTTAGTACCAAAGTAGTCAATTTGCCGCTTCAAGTCACTGTCTAGTGACCACATCTCACAGCCATAAACTAAGATAGGGAACACCAGCGCCTTGAAGATGCGAACTTTCGTCCTTCTACACAAATAACGACAGTGCCAAAGACCCAAACTGAGTGAATCCATAACTCTGTAGGCCAGACCAGTGCGACAAGAGACTTCACTGTCTGATCTACCATTGTTAAGGACCACACTACCAAGATAAGTGAATCTTCCCAAGACTTCTATATCCTCACCATATGCTTGGACAGACTAAACTGCTTCATCCAACAAGCCGCCAAATGCCTGGACCTTGTTGGTCTTAGGCCAAGAGACCTTTAATCCCGGTGGCTTCGCGTTCTTGCGAAATTCTTCGAGGGCACTCAGTAGTATCTCCAGCGACTCTGTTAGGATAACTGCATCATCAGGAAAATCAAGGTCGGTAACCCTGAAACTGCCAATTGATACCCCACAGTGACTGACTCACAACCTGGTCCAGTACCCAATAAATGCATGTGCTGAAAAGAGTGGGGGTAAGGTACATCCCTGTCCTACAACAGAATTTACTGGGAAGAAGTCGGATTCCCCCCCCACACACACACACACACTTGACAACACTCTCAGTGTTTGAGTAGAAGCCAGAAATCAGTTGGATAATCCCTGTGGGGATCCCACGGAGTTGCAGGAGTACCTCCCGATTTACTGAGTGGAATGCCTTCCTGAGATCAATATAGGCTGCTAGCAGAGCTGGTCAAAACTCAAGATGGCATTCCACAAGAACTCGAAGAGCTAGGATACAGTCAACAGTAGACTTCTTGGGCGTGAATCCTGATTGCTCAGGCCTCTGAAACTTTAGCAAATGGTCCCGAAGATGCATCAAGAGAATGTGAGCATGAACTTTGCCTGGCACACTGAGCACTGTAGTACCACGGTAGTTACTTCAGTCACAGTGGTCTTCTTTTCATTTCCAGATAGAGGTGACCAAACTCTTTGTCCAGTCAGGAGGAATGATGTCAGTCACCAAACGGCTTCTGTGACTGCATGTAACCCCTTGATCATGGCTTCGCCTCCAGCTTTGATCAGTTCTGCCGGGATGTCACAAAACACCAGCTGCTCTGCCATTTTTTAAGCTAGCCACTGCTTTCTTGATTCATCTAGAGAAGGCACCGCTTTGTCAATTGGTGGGACAGCAGTCAGTGGTCATACACCAGCCAGTGGAAGCTCTCCACTGGGAGGTTCAGCCATATACCTCTGCTCAAAGTACTCGGCCCAGCGAGCTCTATACCCACATGCCCCCAACATGAGCTGTCCATCTGATGTTCGAACAGACTTAACCTGAAAGTTCGGTCTGAAGAGGAGTTTCTTTAGAGCTCTGTAGGTAGGTCAAAGGTCATTTGCATGAAAACGGCCTTCCACCTCAGTGATTTCCCTGACATATCTCTCCTTGTCCCTTCTCAGTGAAACTCGTCCCCATCGAGACAGAAGTCTGTGCTGTTCCCGATCCCCAGCCAGTCTGGCAGCACGACTCTCCTCACCTATGGTCAGCGTCCCCTGTAAGAGGAATCCCCTCCTTGATCCTTGGCGGTCTCCAATACACTCATCAGCTGCTGACAAGGTAGCACACTTGAAGGTATCCCTTCGTTCAACAGGATCCTTAACAGTAGTGAGCACTGCAAACTGGTCTGAGACTGACACTGCATACTCACATGGACACTCCTCATCCCTGGGTTTCTCAAGATGGTACCTTTTTTGTTAGCATCTTAAGAATCTCTCAGTTTTGATCTGTAGCCTCAGAGTAGCAACTACAATTCTGTGATCAGTAGCAAAGGACTCTGCACTCCTGAAAACCCTGGTGTTCTAAAGGATCTTCCAGCGAGTACAATCAAGAATGTGATCAATCCCCTTAGCAAGCCCTCTGGTATTGGGGACCAAGTCCAGCGGTGAAGATTTGGCCACTGAAACCAGGATCCAGCAATTCTTAACCTAAGAGATTTTGTGAAATCCAGAAGGTAAAAACTATTGGAATTCCTGGTTCCAGAGCCATGGGGACCTACACAATCCCTGAAGCCCTCCCTGTCAGTGCCAGTAACTGCATTGAATTCGCTCAAGACCAGGAACGTATCCTGCATGGGGGACTGTTCCACAACAGAGTCAAGTTTGGTGTAGAATAGCTCTTTCTCTTCAAGATTACTCATCTCAGTTGGAATGTACACTGCAATAAGAGAGTTGAAGCCCAAGGAGTGCTTCAGTCTCACCAGCATAATATGCTCATCAACTGAAGTAACTGTGTCGACACAAGAGACAAGTGAGCAGCAATTGCCACAGCAACACCCCTAAGATGGGCACCATCATCACAGCCAGACCAGTAGTATGTGTAACCATTGCTACTGATCTCACCATTCCCGGGGTCGCCTTACTTCAGAGAGTGCAGCTATGCTGACCCCCAGTTGCCCCAATTCTTGTGACAACTACGGCAGTTGATCATCCCTTGAAAGGCTTACAACATTCAAAGCCCCTACCTGCAGCGCATTCCAAAAGTTAAACCCACGCTTGGAGCCTCGGTCTTGCATGTCCTCTGTGCCCCCACGACGTGAATCAAAAGGAGGTTCTGGGCTAGGGGGTCCCACCCCATCATCTGGTTGTTGTGGTCCCAAAGGCTTTACCCAGCAACCACGATGGTGGGTGCCAGCATGACAGGGCCCAAAAAGCCTTGCTTCGCTGACACCTGAGGGAGGAACCCACAGCAAAACTGGGTCAGGGTCAGGCAATAAGCACTGACCCCTATCCCTCTTCTTTCTCTTGATACACACGAGCTTTTACAGAGGGGATGCAAACCGCACCCCAACCTCCCAAGTCAGGGGTGGGCTCACCACTAGCCTGTGGATAGGGGTGTGGAATCCTTGACTCTGGTTATCAGTTTTACGTCAAAGTTTATCTTTCCCATGTGAATTGCCAACCAAGGCTAACGAGGTCCACCTACCCTACTAGATGGCTGTTGACTTAAATTGCTCATCCGCCCTCCGTTACACAATCCTGCAAATCGCATTTAATTTTGTACCAAACTTCTACTGCATTACTGATTAGTGCTTCTTGAAGTTGGAGTGTGTCTAATGCCACTGCAATTGATTTAAGTCTGTCTCAATAATCTTCAGTAAATCTCTTTAATGCTTTGCCATTTACCTTCCTAATTATTTGTTGCTCGACATCATCACTGTGTTCACTGTATATTTTAACTAAAATATCCCAGTTCTGAAGGTATAACTATAAAGTCACCCATAGTTTTCCACCATGTTTCGGTAGGCATTACAAGCATTTTCCCCCCTGCTTCCTTGTTTAAACATCCAGGCATATGATGATTTCTGAAATATTTGATAACTTGAGTCATGTGTTCTTTAATGTCTTTAATTTGCGGGTCTTGTGCCAATAGGTTCAAGAGATTTGAGGAACATCCATAAGCAGTTAATGTTTCATCTTTTTTTCCTAGATCTGTGCGCATTTTTGCCATCTTTGCTGCATTATCTGTAACAAAGCTCTTTACAGCACAACCACAATTCATTTCATATTTTTCAACAGTAAATTTAACATTTCCAATAAATTTTCCGCTCTGTGTTGAGAATGAGTGTCCACAGTATTAACAAGATATACTGTTCCTTCAGATAGCTGGCACACATTATTGGCTCGTTATGAATGTTACTCCAGCCATTAATTACTAAACATACAGCCTTCCCCGTTAAATTATCAGAATATTGTTTCAGTGCATCAGAGTATGCCTTTTCAAGAAAAGATCCCCTTACTTGCTCCTTGTTTGGTGGTAATATCCTGGTCTTGATTTGTTTACCATTTTAATAAACTGTGGGTGTTCTACAGCATGAAATGGTGTATTAGTGGCAAAAACATAATTAACTATTTCCTGATCTAGAAGTTCTTTTTAACTCTTACTGTCTGTAATGAGAAAGACCTTTAAGCTGCTTTGGTCGGAGTGCCTCTTTGTAAGTTTCGTCGGTATTGGGCCCTATTGTTTGCCTGAAGTGCAGGCAGTGGAATCTACTGCTGCATGTGGAACACGTGGGATTGTTGAAGCTTGGGGTTGTTAAGCCATAACAGAATTACCAGAGTACTCAGCATGTGAAAGACGTTATTATTTACCGTGAGCTCAGGTGTTGGTAGAGCTCCTTGAGTCATGTAGAATACTTGGTTACTTCCATGGCCTAGCTGTCTTTATTTATTTTTGTTTTTTGACCGACGTCTTACTGTACATTGTACTCAGTGTATTCACATATGAATACCAAAGTAAATAAGTAATCGTACTAGTAATCATGGTAGAATGACAAGCATGAGAATATGTAACAATATACCTGTATTTGATATTTTATAGCATAACGGTACATTAGTAATGTATACTTATTATCAATGCACATAATAAGCATTCTAATTACCTGTTTCAGAAAAAGTGGGATGCACATTGCAGATGCCCAAGTGCTTCTTCATTCTATCAAGAACACCTGTATTTCTGGTTTGCAGCTCTTGCATTTAGCATGATAACCCTTTCCCTACGAAATTGTTTCAAAGGAAATCCACGTAATTCTTTTTTTCTGCCAGCTGCAGACATGATTCTTTTTTCTGCCAGCTGCAGACATGATTCTGACGACAAAGTAATGCAGCAGTTGCATGTGCATGCTCACACAACTGGTCTGGGTCAGCTACTCACAAAATGCAACATGTATGTTCTGGTTGGGTTAGTAGGCACATGCCCGAGTTGCCAACTAGTTATCTGAACTACTGCAAGACCATTAGTCAACTTCATAGCCATCGCTTAAATACACATAATTCAGTGAGGAAACAATTGTAACTAATGCAGAGCATGCAAATTATGTCTTTAAAGGCATACATGAACACAGAGGCTGATAAAACGTGTAGTTTCCCCCCGGTAAATTTACTAATCTGAGATTCTCACTGGCTATAGTAACCAATTAACCCTTTCCGCACGGTAAGTTTTAGTAAGTTTCAAGGCTCACGATTTTACTCGCCCGCGTGCCGCAAAAAAGACAAATTCTCGCCTTATTTTCGCCACCCAGACCTCTATATATTCCTATAAAACCCACATCTTCCTATTCGCCGATGTTTGTTCTAGCCGGTAAGCAACAAAAAAAAAAAAAAGGGGAAACTACCAATCAAAGTACATTAGGCCTCCGTGAATACACATTTCGAAACGTCGATCTCACTTCCCAACATTGTCGTTCGAATGTTTTCCATCATACAAAAATTATTATTAGAAGTTTTGTTAGAGAATTTCATTAGCTTTCTAACGAGGTTGTTCGGTTGTGATACGATTTGTAGAGAAAATAGCCAAAAACTAAAAGCCATAAAAAAAAAATGATTGTTCAGGGAGCTTTACTGCAAAAGTTTTCTCACACTCCTTATGTTTTTATTACATAATCTTATGTAGAATTTCATGAGCTTTCTCAGGGTCCCTGCCAATTTTTGATATCCCTCATAGTTTCTGAGTAAATCACAAAAAACTACAGGATATTCACTGCCACAGTGCACTTTCGTCATGCGCGCACAATAACCGCCTACATAACAATGACTTTTCATTAGAGAAATTACATAGTTATGTCCTGTACATACGTAGAATTCAGTGATCTTTATCATGTTTCTTACAGGAAGTTGATACAGCCATTAGTTTTGAGTAAATGGGCAACGAAGATGGAATAATTATCCTCGCCCGCAAGTACCTACATATTTTCGCTCGTTAGGTTTTATTATTATTATTATTTTTTACTCAAAGTATACATGTGAAATATCATTAGCTTTTTGATAGTGCTCTCAGAAACTCAACATGACCACTAGTTTTTTTTGCTAGGTACTGATACTGAAGCTGAAGTTTCGTCCATCTCATATGTGTATATGTAAAAAATAATACTTATTTGTGTAAAAAATATAGAAATATAGAAATAGGTTAATACTGTATACAAATCAACAAAATATGGATAACTCACTTGTTCCAGAGGTGTTCAGCTGCTGGCAGAACTTGAAGGACTTGAAGATGAGTTACATAGTGTGTGAGCATGTGTATGTGGGTACGTGAGTGTGTGTGTGTATGTGTGTGCCATATTTGTTCTCTCCTCCTTGCATTACATTTGCATAACATATGCAATGCACACAATACATTTCTCCACGAACATTCACTGCACGACATACGTATATAATATGTTATGTATGTGTCACTGTGTGGCGTATTGTCTCTGATCATTGCCTAAACCTTCCGAGGTAAGTCAATGCATGCAATATTTCTCAGTGAGCACTTGCTGCACTATTTTAAACATACATTTCACACTGAACCATATGCAATATAAAACACTATCACATGATGCCATCCCAACCTCCTCTGTTATTCCCTTCCTTACTCTACTCGTATGGCATGTATGACCGCCTGTTCCCTTAGCTACTAGGGCATATCTCTGCATATCTCTATGGCATAACATAATGCTTGCTATAGTGGGTCATTTATTTCACTAATCCAGGCACGATATGTTTCACAGATATAAGTAATGGCTTCACTATAAAAGGTAAAATACTCACCATTTACGGGCAGGGTGAAGCAGAGTGGAAACCCCTCCATAACAAACCAGACTCCTGCCTCTAGGCCTAATGGCTGATAATGGGCCCCAGTGCTTTACAAACAATATATCTATGTTCCATAGACACAATCACTTCACAGTATTGTCAAAAACACTGTACAGTCACAATATTTCAATAATGGCTTCTGCCTCGGGAAGGGGAAAATGGCAGTTTTAAACGGACAATACAACGCGGCATGACCGTACTGCCTGGGAGCTTGTGGAGCACTGAGTTTTATCACTCTACAGAGAGGCTCATATGATCCACTACAGTGTTGCCAAGGTCTTACCTCGGGAAAGAGACACACCAGCTAGAACGTACCAAAATTTGACGCAAATCGACAGAAAACTTAATTTTTGGTGATTTTTTTTCGCCTTTTCATGCGATTTGCGTTCCATGTGCTTCTATGAGCCCAAACACATGGAACGCAAATCATGGTTGCGTGTGTGAAAGGGCTAAATACACTTAATTTAGTGAGGTAATAATGATGAATAATGCAGGCTGAGTACAAAATAACATCAGAGTGATACATGACCATAAAGAATGACAAGAAGTAAATCCACCTAGTAATTTTACCAAACTGATATTCCTCAGTGAGTGACAGGTTCTAGGACAGGTTCAGTACAAGTCGTGTCTGAACAGGCAGGAATAAATCCTGAACTGCGCCAGTGTGTTGTGATTTGTTTATCTATCCATGAATTATTTTAGATTTTTAGATGATAAATAATGATAGAGGGTACACAAAATAGTATAAAATATGCTTTATTTTTTATTATATTTAAAATATTTATTATAATCAACGATTTTTTCTTTGATTATAATTGATTAAAATCACTTCATTAACCCTTCCAGTCCCAACGGTTTTTTTACCCAGCCTACCCCCAGATCCCAACCGATTTTTTACTTTTTGTTTTTTGGCTGAAACCTTCGCTTTTGGTGAGAAACATCAAAAATTCATAGAGAAATCGCGATCCTGAGGCAAAAAAAATGTTGATACAGGTGTCACTCAACCTTACATTTTCTTTCTTTTTCAGGGTACCTGGCTAAAGAAAACGAACTATGGAAGGGTTAACTAATTTAAGCCACTTTATATTACGTATTTATTTCATTTATTTGGTACGAATTTATGTGCAGTACAAGTCTATATTGGTTTTCACACAATAATATAGGCGTTTATAAGCAATGTTCACTCACCCAAAACCCCAGTATATGGCACCTTCCTTTACAAGATTACCACCTCGTCACTTCTGTTTGTTTCTACCTCTAGCTTCTTTGTTTCTTTGTCCTTTACCTCAGGAATCACTTTCACCGTGAATTTCGTCATTGGAGAGACCGTGGGTCAACATACCTTTACTGGCTAGGTTACTGCTAACAGGTGAATTGCCCAGTGTGGGGGGGAGGGGGGAAGGGGGGGGTTAGGTGGGTCCAAGCAGTATCCCCACTTGACAGCAGGTAGAGGAAGGTCTCCCACATATGCCTACCAAAAATCACCCACAATGGGCCTTGCAACTGCGTGACGTACAATGCACGTCGTTGGGTCTGTCCACGGAAGAAAGTAGCGACGTGCATCGTATGTCGGTGGGACTCGGCGGGTTAAAATTGTTTGATTTTAATCATACCAGCCGCGGTTGATGTACTGAGTACCCTCCTGTACACAAAGTGACAATATGATTACTCACGTTAAAAGCCTTACTATAGAAGGCATTGCTTGCAGCAATCCTGAGAACACTTGAAATGAGAATGTTATTTAGTCTTCCTTACAGTGCTGTATCTATGACCCTCCCCCCAGCTGGGAAGCTCAGGTATAATGGGTTAGGCATTCTAACCGGAGGGGGGCCATAAGAGTTTCCATCTGAGGAATAGTTGGGGTTTATTGTTCACATAATGTCATTCAGGGATGAGCCTGGTTGGTCGCCCTTGCCTGAAATATGGGATCGAATAATAGATAGATTGTTCTATGTACTGGTGTAAGAACAAGACCTTCGTAGTGACTTATACTCTGGCTGGGTTAAAAGGGAGCTACAGGGACTAGCCTTGGGGGCTCCTACACGAAATGGGCATCCACAAGACAGAGTGAATCTTTATCTTAGAAATGTCATGCCCCTAAAACAGAAAGAGCAGCAGGCACTGCTATATGTACTGTACATTCTAGGTATAGCCTAAAAATGCGGTGAATGTCTATAATACTGAGCTCTGCCAAATGCCAGCATTAGTCTCAGAAAACCCTCCATAAGATGCTATAATTCAGGGCACCCACTACTCTTAATCTGACTTTGCTTATACTTCTCACTAGGTACCTACATCTGATTACAGTGAAATTACCAAAAAGGCTGAAATATCAATTCCCTCCATGTGTAAAATAACAAAACTAAAAGGAGTACAAAGGAAAGCAAAAAGCAATAGAGTGAATGTCCTCTCGAGGCCTTTTGTTAAAGAAGACTGTAACTATGATATCTATGAGGTGCATGCAATGATAGCAAAAGCAGGAAGGCTCCCCCCACCCACTAAACCCTTCACCTGAAACTGGTAGGAAAAAGTGAGAAAGAATACTGTGCAGGATAGAAAGCCTATCATGAAAATTTCAAAGGAAATATTAAAAAAAAAAAAAACTGTAATCAACGCTAAATTATCTGTAAGAGAAATGTAATAGTGTTCGGTAACAATATTGCACTGCTGCTGCACGCTCTGTGATCTGCCAGAGGGAAATCAGTTTATTTTTTTTATTATTCAGCCGTGGATGCGTTTGGCTGGGAATGTGAAACCAGAAACTTGTCCAGGCCACTTTTAAATGTTACTGTATTGCAGTCAGTTCCATTCCTAGGCAGATAGTTCCATACGTTGACAGCCCTGTTAAAGAAGAGTGTTTTTCTTCAATCAACTGGAAACGTTTGCCTATAATCTTATATCTTTTACCTTTAGTGTAAAACGACTTGTCTACTGCAAAGTACTTATCAACCATCCTATTGTCATAACCTTTAAAAATTCTATTTATCTGAATCAGATCTCCTCATAATATGCATTTTGGTAGGTTAAGTAGCTTTAGCTATTTTGAGCGTTCCTCATGAAGTTTGTTCCATAATCTTGGCATCATCTTCGCTGTACTCTCAAATTTCTCAATGTCACTTTAGTAACATGGTGACCAGAACTGAATACAGTACTCTAGTTGCGAACGTACCAAGGAATTGTATTACGTAAGGACAGTATTCTCTGATTTACATTTAAATGCTTTCCCTATAAGTCCAACTATGCTCGATTTTTTTCCAGCTGATGATCCAGTTTCGTGAATGTGGCACCTGCGCACTCCTGCCGCGTGATTGGTTGGTTTCAGTTTCATACCTGAAGTATCATATTTACAAAAGAACAAGTGTATCTTATATTCCAATTTTCATAAATGCTGTTTTGCATTGTCTTTGTATTATACAAACAGACATGAAACGATTATGTATCTGAGCTTCACCCAAACGGACAATGACTTTGAGGAAGTTGAATTTGAATTGAAATTTTTATTGTTGTAAAAAGTACAGAGTTGTTGCATCTCCCTATATTGTTGAAAAAAATAAATGCATTTGGCTGGGTAAGTGCAAATAAAAGATATCTTAATACTTTGACACTTGTTACGTTAGACAACAGTACCATTCTAAGTAAATTAGCGGTGTTGTCAGTGGTAACGTGGTGGAAGTGGGGTGTGGGGAGGTGAATGAAACAGTCGCTACAGAGGAGTGGGGGACACGAGAGACGGTCAGTCGGGAAAAACAAGTTGTCTCGTCTCGCAAGATGTTAGACTTTATTATGGATCACAACTACTCCATTGCTTCGATACCTTCGCCCATATTATCCGTAAGTATATACTCGTGTATTTATTTATTCATTAGAGATGCAACAACTCTGTACCTTTTACAACAATAAATACTTCAGTTCAAATTCAACTTCCTCAAATTCATTGTCCGTTTGGGTGAAGCACAGATACAGAATCGTTTCATGTCTGTTTGTATAGTATAATGACAATGGAAAACAGCATTTATGAGAATTGGAATATAAGGTACACTTGTTTTCTGTAAATATGATACTTCAGGTATGAAATTGAAACCAACCAATCACGCGGCAGGAGTGCGCAGGTGCCACATTCACGAAAGTGGATCATCAGCTGGAAAAAAACTGAGTATAGGTCTTTAGCTTTCCTTATGCTTCCGTGCATTTTCGACTTGGTTTTAGATAATTTGTTTTAATTATTCCTAAATCTTTTTCTTGGTTTACATTCAAGAGTTGAATATTATTCATAGCACTGCAATATTTTTCAGTTTTACTCCCAAAATTAGGGATTTTGCACTTGTCATTATTAAAGTTCATTTGCCACGTTTGAGCCCAACTGAACTGCTTATCAAGATCCCTTTGAATCATCAGCCTTTGTTTGTAGGTATCTGATCTGTTTCCATTTTTGTATCATCAGCAAATTTAGATATTTTGCAGCATGAAACCTTCATCAGTATCATCTACATAAATTAGAAACAGTATATGACCTATAATTGAATCTTGCGGCACTCTACCAACAGTCAACCTGTCTGATTCCTTCTCATTAATTACAAAATTTTGCTTATGTTCCATAAGCCAGCTTTCAGTCTATCTTTATAAATTGTCACGGATACCATAAACTTTAAACTTCTGAAAAAATCAGTTTCGAGGAACTTTATCAAATGCCTCCTGGGAATCAATATATATTACATCAACAGATCTAGTCTTATCAGTCTTTTCGTACATCTATATTATCATCATCATCATCTTCTGGACCTCGTTTCCCACTCTAGGCCAAGGTGACGAGTAGCAATGTCCAGAGAGCCCAAATTTGTCCAATCCAATGGGCCATGCTTCCATTCACTCACCATTCAAGCCCCCGGAATCCCGGCTCTATTGGATACAAAAAACAAAAAAAAAAAACGTTCACTCCGTTCTGTAGCTTCACATAAACGTATCCGATGGAGTCAATCCGGACTCTGCCTTGTTAAAAAGGGGTGCCAAATCCCTGATCATGCACTTCTCCTCACAACATTCATTCAGCCTGCTCGATTTCTTGTCAGTTCCCTAGCCTCACCGACTTCCAAACCTCTTTTCCTCACACACTCATCCACCATATCTCTCCACCTCCTCTCCTCCCTCTTTCAAATTCGCTCAAATGTACATTTTCCACCACAATATTGTTATCCACTCTCTCCACATGACCATACCATCTCAGTACACTCTCTTCGATTCTGGTGTCCACAGACTCCTCACTCCACATCTTTCATGAATCACATTATTTCGTATCCTATCCACTCTCTGTATTCCACATACATTCCCCAGCAGTCCCATTTCCACTGCTGTTACTCATGACTTTTCATTTTCATGCCATACCATAGTCTCACATCAATATGTTTAACACTCCTTCATGTAAGCCTCGTGCAGCTGCATCACTCAAGCCTCTGTTTCTTATCAAGGCCTTCAATTCACCAGCTGCTTTCCTTCCTTGTGTCACTCTACTTTCCACATCTTTTGCACATTTTCCTCTCTTTTCTGTCACTGTACCCAGGTATTTGAACTCTCTTACCAATTCCAGTCTCTCTTCATTCACTGTAACATCACACTGGGAGTCACCTTCTTTCTCAGTAACCATCGCTTTAATCACTTTACTCGTTTCTACATTTACTCTCAAGGCACGACGCTCACAGACATCAGCAAAACACTGCACTAGCTTACCAAGCTCTTGTCCGGTATTTGCAAGTGGTACTGCATCATCAGCATACAACAAATTTGAGATATTCCATACAACAAATTTGAGATATTCCATCCAACCCCATTCAGTACCAGCGCCATCTCCCTCTCCATTACTCGTGTTTTTACTTCTCTAATCACCCCATTCATCTATATATTGAACAACCATGGGGACATCACACAATCTTGTCGCACGCCCACACCCATCGTGAACCATTCACTTAGGTGCCCATTAACCCTTACACATGCTTCACTACCATCATACAAACTCTTGACGGCACCTAGCAGCTTACCGTCTACACCGTACATGCGCAAAACTTTCCACAATCCTTCTCTGTCCACTTTGTCGAACGCTTTTTCCAGATTCATGAATGCCATAAACACCTTATGGTCCTTCTCACAAGCCTTCTTTGCTATCTGTCTCACTGCAAATATTTGATCTACACATCCTCTGCCACTCCTAAAGCCACCCTGTTCATCACTCACTAAGACTTCTGATATCTCTCTTTCTCTATAATCATTCTTCCATATACCTTCCAAACCACACTGAATAAACTTATGCCATGATAATTCTTGCACTCACTTCGCTCACCTTTATTTTTGTACTGAGGTACAATCACAGCCTTTCTTCACTCTGCTGGCACAGTTTCACTTATCCATACCTTCTTACATATCTCCAACACTCACTTCGTTCCATTCTCTCCACTACACTTAATCATCTCTACATACACCTGCTCAACCCTGGCTGCATTCCCATTTTTTAGCCTCTTTGCAGCACTTCTCACTTGTGTGACTGTCACGTTTCCTGGCACTGCATTCCTTCTCTGCACATCCCCAAAACCAATCATGTTTACAGCCGCTTTGCTCTCTCTATTCCCATTCATCAGGCTTTCAAAATAATCTTTCCCTCTGGTCCCTACTTCATTCCCATGGGTTAACAATCTACCACTTACATCCTTCACACCATCACATTTCTTTCTGCTTTCACTTCTACATTTCCGCACCTCTGTCCAGAATAACTTCCTATTTTCAGAGTATTTTGCCTTCATTTTTCTTCCTAGATCATCATTTTCCTCCTCCTTTTTCCTCTTCACTAGTCTCTTTACGTGCTTCTTACTCTCAGTATATTCAGTTCTTATTTCAATTGCACCTCTGTCCTGCAACCACTCTAGTCACTTCCTCTTCTTTTCCTCCACTGCTCATTTAACCTCATCATCCCACCATGCCGTGCCTTCCTTCTTTGTTGCTACTCTTGCCACACCACATACCGTTTTGGCATTCCTAACTAGGCAGTCCCTATTTTTTTTTTTTTCAAGGAAGAAGGAACCAATGGCCACGGGGCCGCATACTGTTCCTTCCAAGAAACAGCAAAAACAATACAAAAGAGCCAAATTCAAGGTCCGTTCATTTCGAGATGCCTGGACACACTGCGTTTGAAGGACTGGAGATCATAGGAAGCAGGAAATGCAGACAGAGGAAGACAGTTCCAGAGTTGACCAGTTGCATATATGAAGGACTGGGAGTAATGGTTAACTCTTGCATTAGAGAGTTGGACAGAAATGGGATGAGAGTTTGTTGCTAGACGGGTACTACGTGCCCGTCGTAGAGGTGGAGGGATGCAAGCAGACAGTTCAGAGGAACAGTGACAGTTGAAGTAGCGATAGAAGAGAGATAAAGATGCAACAGTGCGGCGAAGAGACAAAGGTTGAAGGGAATCAGTAAGAGGAGGAGAGTTAATGAGACGAAAAGCTTTTGACTCCACCCTATTGAGAGGAGCTGCATGTGGGGAGCCTCCCCACACATGAGAGATGTACTCCATACACGGGCGAATAAAACCCGAGTACAAAGTCAACAACTGTGCAGGGGTAAAGAAAGTTCGGAATCGGCTTGGCACACATAATCTCTTGGAAGCAGATTTCACAAGAGATGTAATATGTTCTTTCCAAGACAAATCCCGAGTGAATGAAACCCCAAGCATATTCAAGGATGATGCAGGACTGAGCTGGACATTATTAAACATTAGTGGGTAATCCTGAGGAAGATTTTGTCGGGTTGATAAGCGTAAGAACTGAGTTTTTGATGCTTTAAAAATAACAAGATTATTTTTACCCCAATAAGAGATACAAGCCAAGTCAGACATTAGGTGTGCCATAGCCTCATCTCTTTTTTGTTGAAGTAACTGCTGAGATGGACGTTGCGGAAACCGAATGGAAAGGTGAAGGCTGGAATCATCAGTATATGAGTGGATAGGGTTAGATGTACCGCTTAGAAGGTCACTGATGAATAAAAGGAAGAGAGTTGGTGATAGGACAGAGCCCTGAGGAACACCACTGTTGATAGGTCTAGGAGAAGAACGATGGCCGTCTACAACAACGGCTATAGAACGACCAGAAAGGAAGCTAGAGATGAAGGCACAGATAGAAGGATAGAAACCGTAGGAGGGAAGTTTGGAAATTAAAGATTTATGCCAGACTCAATCGAAAGCCTTTGAGATGTCAAGTGCAATGGCAAAGCTTTCGCCAAAGTTCCGAAAGGAGGATGACCAGGATTCTGAAAGGTAGGTGAGAAGATCGCCAGTGGAGCGTCCCTGATGGAACCCATACTGACGATCAGAAAGAAGGTTGTGACAGGAAAGATGCTTTAAGATTTTTCAGTTAAGAATTGACTTGAAAACTTTTGAGATACAGGATGTTAAAGCAATTGGACGATAGTTAGAGGGTTGGGAATGGTCACCCTTCTTTGGGACAGGCTGAATGAGAGCAAACTTCCAGCAAGAAGGAAAAGTATAAGTTGATAGACAAAGGCGAAAGAGTTTACCTAGGCAGGATGTAAGCACAGAAGCACAGTTTTTGAGGACAACAGGAGGGACTCCATCAGGCCCATATGCCTTGATAGTATTGAGGCATTCCACAGGCTGTCCAAATCCATTTCATTCCAATTCACTGATTCAAACTCCTTGTCTACTTTGGTCCTGTAATCATCTGCCATTTCTTTGATCCTCAGCTTCTCAACTTTCAGTCTTTCTCCCTGACTGCTCCTCTCTCTCCTGATCCATCTCACTCCTCTCAGCTTAATCTTACATACCACAATCATATGCTCTGACAGACCTCCACATCATCCTCTCAGGCCCTCATATCAGCAACCATTCCCAGCATCGACCTCTCTACGAGCACGTAATCAATCAGGCCTCTTTCTGCATGATCCCCGTTCCCTCTATATCATGTATTTTTATGTGCATCTTTTTGTTTGAAATACGAGTTACAAATGCACAACCTCCTCTCCTGCCACATATACTTCTCGTGGTATATACTCCATTACAACCCATTATGTTATTCTCAGGACCAGTACCTACTCTTCCATTCGTATCACCCATTACGATCACTTTATAGATCCTGGACATTTCTCCCACTACTTCATCCAGCTCATCCCAAAACCTGTCTTCTATCATTATGATATAGATGTAGCATATTATAATGATCCGATTTTTGTTAGTTTGTTGGTTTGTCAGTTTGTCACCGCAGCACAGCAAAAATGGCGCATTGTAACACATTTTTTTTCTTTTCCTTTTTTAGCAAGGTACCGCTAAAATGCTGTAACTTGAAGAATAAAACTATTTACAGTCCAATCAGGCCACTGGTTCCCGAGTTATGACTCATTTCTTGCCTTTTACTCAGCAGCCTTTAGCCAGATCACTTTCTTTGTGGGGATTAAAGTTACCGTAACACAGCCGAAAGTACAGAACATAGTGCAATTTTTGTCATAGGAAGGTACCGTTAAAATGCTCAAAGTTGAAGAATAAAACAATTTCCAGTCCAATCGGGCCACCGGTTCCCAAGTTATGACTCATTTCTGGCTTTTTGACATCGAGCGGAAAGGCCCCCGAAGGCGGCCTTTAAGTGAGTTTCAATAATATTGAAAAAGTCGAGGAGATTGGTTAGGTATTGGAAAGGAGGTATGGATAATACGAAACAATGCCATCCATAATGTTACTCTTCGTCCAACGTTACGGTTTGTAAAGACATACGAGTATAAGAATAAATAGTAATTTACTGCTTTAACCCGCTGAGTCCCATCGACGTACGGTGTACGTCGCAACTTTTTTCCGTGGACAGACACAACGACGTACACCGTACGTCATGCAATTGCGCACATTTTTCAACATTCGCTGGTGATTTTTTGTAGGCATATGTGGGAGACCTTCCTCTACCTGCTGTCAAGCGGGGATACTGCCTGGCCCCTCCTAAACCCCCTTCCCCCCCTCCCCCCAACACTGGGCAATTCACCTTTTGGCAGTAAGCTGGCCAGTAAAGGTATGTTGCCCCACGGTCTCTCTAATGACGAAATTCACGGTGAAAGTGATTCCTGAGGTGGAGGACAAAGAAACAAAGAAGCTAGAGGTAGAAACAAACAGAAGTGATGAGGTGGTAATGTCGTAAAGGAAGGTGCCATATACTGTGGTTTTGGGTAAGTGAACAATGCTTATAAACGCCTATATTATTGTGTGATAACCATTATAGACTTTTACTACACATAAATTCGTACCAAATAAATGAAATAAATACGTAATTTAAAGTGGCTTGAATTAGTCAATTCTTCCATAGTTCGTTTTCTTAGCCAGGTACCCTGAAAAAGAAAGAAACGTAAGGTTGAGTGACACCTGTATCAACATTTTTTTGCCTCAGGATCGTGATTTCACTATGAATTTTCGATGTTTCTAACCAAAAGCGAAGGTTTCAGCCAAAAAACAAAAAGTCGAAAATCGGTCGGGATCTGGGGGTAGTAGGCTGGGTAAAAAACCGGTCGGGACTAGGTGGGTTGAACGAAGAGAAATGAAGAAAACAAGACATGTTGTACTCGATTCTGAGCATGTAAAGCTCTTCTTAGTCAACTTTCATAGGATGACTAAGTTTACTTATGTTCGGGCAGTAGGTGCCAATGAAATTCCATGTTATGACTACTCACACACGTGCTCGCGGGAATTACTCATATATTGATCTGTTTGTTCATGTGCCAAGATTTAAATACTTAGATACTGATTCTGCGAATGAGCACTGCCTTCTTTAGTAACAAGATGCTGCTGATTACCCTGATGTTACAGCATGAGGAAATAAAGTAGAGAACTGTGAAAAGATCAGGAAAGCAGGGTAGAAAAAAAAATGGTGAATGTAAGAGTGATATAAATAGAAGAATGGTGGAGTGATTTAAAGACAGCGAGTGGTAGAAGAATTATTATGAAACGAGTGGGAGAGAGAGGGGGGCACTGTAAAGAATGAGAGACAGATAGAAGGATTGTAAAATGAAAGGGAGAAATATAAGGACTGTGAAGTGATTGGAAGAAACGGAAAGACAGTGAAGTGAGTGGGCAAGGCAGAAAGACTGGAGTGACTGAGAGATGCAGAAGGACAGCGAACTAAGTGGGAGAGGCAGAAGGACTGTGACGTGAGTGAGACAGAAGGACTGTGAAGTGCGTGAGACAGAAGGACTGTGAAATGAGTGGTAATAGAGATGGATTGTCAGTGAAACAGAGTTTGTGTGATGTGGGTGAGAGAGAAGGAAGGCTTGTGAATCGAATTGGAGAGACAGAGATTATGATGTATGTGGGAACAATAAAGACTATGGAAGAAGAGGGAGAATGGTGGATTGTGAAATGGATGGGAGAGGCAAAAGTATAGTGAAAGTGGGAGACAGAGGGACTGTAAGGTGAACAGGAGAGGCAGAGGTGAAAGTAAGAGAGACGGATTGCAAAGTTAATTGTAATGACAGGAAGATTATGCAAATTTGTGGATAGGACAGAGGTCAGGCGAAAGGAGAGATAGAGGGATTGTAAACTGACTGGAAGAGACAGAAGGACTGAGGCAGTAAGGAAACCGGACAAGTTTGAGAATGACCAAAAGGTAGAGGAGGAGTCAAAGTTTGGTAGGGTATCTACTTAGAGAGAAGCTGATGGTGGGTGAGTAAAAAGTTAGGTGGGCGGTCACTAGAGAGAGAGACTTGTTGAATGGTCGGTCGAGATAAGAAGATATGTGCGACTCTACCAAGGTCTGATCAGCAATTCGTTGTAAGACGGATAATCTGTCTGGTAAGTTACGGAAAACCTTTGTTGGTGAAAGTTGGAAGGAATTTAGTTGAATGTCCTGGAAGCTTAATCATCTTTCCTAGACACTTCCCTGTTACCCCTTCACTGCGATGACATCTTTCTAGTATTTTCTTACCAACAAAATACGATATTATTCAGCTTAGGAGAACCCCTGAGTAGTAAGAGCGTCAAGGGCGTCTTATGGTAACCTCTCTTGTTCGAATAGTCTTTCTTAAGTTGCATTAAATACTTTGTAGATGGCAAGAATAAAATATAAAAATGTTCTCGGGCTTAAGGTGCTATTTCATGGGTAGTATTGTGTCTGTTGCCCACCTGACTCTCCTTCTGTTTTTATTTTCCCTATATCACTATATCACTTATACACCTTTCTGATCTTCATATTTTCTCTTATTCTTGGTACCTTGTGTTAGCTATTTTTTCCTTTTCTTTTCCTCTAACCCTAGTTACATTTCCTCCTTCAACCTACCTGCTTAGTATTCTCTTACATACCAGATCGCTGCTTCTTCCCATGTAGATACAACTGAAATGAAACTTAACAAATTAATCACTGTCCCGGCCGAGATTCGATCTCAGGCCCCCGCGCTTTATACGCGCGCACGTTACCACTGAGCCAAAGAGAGGATCCCTGCATTGTCTCTTAGCAACACTGGCTTTTATACACCCCATTACATCCGTATCACAAACTGTTTCCCTGTTCTTCCTGTATTCCTCCGTTTTTTTTAGTCATTTTATTTCTATCCAGTCCACATTTCTATAGTTTCTATCCTTTATATTCTACTTACTCTATCCCACTCTCTTTTAACCTCTCCGTTCTTCATCTCTTTGTCATTTACTTCTCAGTTTTTTTCCTCTACTTTATCCATTTCTGCATATTTCATCTATCCAGCTTCTTTTTGTTCATCTCTTTCTGCCGTTTATCCGGACCCCGTTCCTCCGTTTTCCATTTCTATTATTCCACCTCACCGCCCTCCACTTCTTTGCTGTACTAGATCACCTGTCCATTTTACATATCTCTTTTTTCCAGAGCGCCATTCTTCGTTTGCCATCTCTTAGCTTTCTAGTGTTCCATTTCCCTTCACTCCACTCTTCATCTCTATTGCTGTCTTCCCTCTTTGTATGATTATTTTAAAACCTAAATTTGGCCTAGATTTTCGTCCTTTTGCAAATTTATTTCATATAGCTTGATGGCAGAACTAGAGGAAGCTAGTGTCTGCATCCTTGTCATAGCATTGCTTCGTAACTAGCATCATATTCTTGTGCTAATTTACATTTGAGCATTTAAGAATGAGAGAGGGCAATTTCAGGCCAAGTTAGTGGCATATTCTCGTGCTAATTTACTTTTACAACTAAGCATTTAAGATGGAGAGAGGGCTGTTTTAGGCCAAGGTAGTAGATATATTCTATTGCCAGTCTGTTGTTAGAAGTAAACATTTAACGTGGAGAGATAGCAATTTTAGGCCAAATCTGTATTAAATTCATGTGCTAACTTGTTGTTGAAACCAAGCCTTTAAGATGGTGAGAGGGCAATTTTAGATCAATTTAGTATCATATTCTAGTGCTAATCAGTTGCTACAACTAAGCATTCAAGATGGAGAGAGGGTAGTTTTAGGTTAAGTCAGAGAGAAAAGAATATAACCATTATATTTCCGTCCTCTGTTTCCCCTCCCATCCTGCCACAGCTCCGGGGAATCACTGAACTCCGCCAGTCACCTGAGGGAAGTAAATTCTTATAAGAAATTGAATTTTGTTTCGATTTCCCCGAGCTACGAGATAACGGAACAAGTTATAAGGTAAATGGTAAAGACGAGAGAGAGAGAGAGAGAGAGAGAGAGAGAGAGAGAGAGAGGCGGAATCGTAAATTATCTTGGAAACTTGAGAAATGGAATTTTTCGCCAGGAAGGAATACGCTATTGCGAGACATTATATGACTCTAATGTTGAAAACTGGGGTGGACATAATTAAAAACGTATGTCATTAAGATAGTGAAAAGATGGCCAAGTGGCGAAGTTTGTATTTATCTAGGTAAAGTTAGGGATCAGAAGGGTGCAATGTATGGGAAATTTGTTAAATTGTTAAAGTGCACCTTTATAAAGAAACTGAAAAGTCAGCATGTAGTATGAAGAATAGTCAGCATCAATACGGTGAACAAGCGAACCATTGGTGGCGGTGTTCTTTACAGAGAAAATGGCGTTTGCTTCAGTAATAGAGACAAAATGCTCGTCGCTTCATCTCCAAAGCCGGGCGACGAGCGAGTTATAGACCGGCTGGAGCATGTGAGAGATCAAAAGAAGTGAACACACAGAAGCACCAGGCTAGGCAGGCGTCATGGGGCAGTGGTCTCCAGTGTTGGAGATTCGAAACCCGCACGTATGCGCTGGTGTCAGCAGGCAATAAGAGCAGCCGCCAATACATGTAGAGCAATAACCTTGGCTGCCGGGCCAAGGCTAGCCTGCCACTGCAAGCTGAATGATACTACCCAGGCAGATGATAGCCACAGGAAACCACCGTTAAAACTTCACAGTGATGGATCTGCAGGTGCATGCGTCCGTTTTATTTATTTTTTATTTTTTTATTTTTTTTTAATGCGAGGAAGAAGGAACCAAAGGCCAGAAGCCTGTAAAACAGTTCCTTCCAAGAAAAAAACAAAAACAATACAAAAGAGAGCCAAATTCAAGATCCGTTCACTTCGACATGCCTGGACATACTGCGTTTGAAAGACTGGAGATCATAGGAGATAGGAAATACAGAGAGAGGGAGACAGTTCCAGAGCTGACCAGTTGCATAAATGAAGGACAGAGAGTAATGGTTAACTCTTGCGTTAGAGAGCTGGACAGAAAAGCGATGAGAGTTTGTTGCTAGACGGGTGTACACACCCGTCGTAGAGGTGGAGGGATGCAAGCAGAGGAGCAGTGGCCACTGAAGTAGCGATAGAAAAGAGATAAAGAGGCAACAGTACAACGAACAGACAGAGGTTGAAGGGAGCCAGTAGGAGGAGGAGGGCTAATGAGACAAAAAGCCTTTGACTGCAGCCTATTGAGAACAGCTGTATGTCCGGAGCCTCCCCACACATGAGAGTTGTACTCTACACAGGGGCGAATAAAACCAGTGTATAAAGTCAACAACTGAGCAGGGGTAAAGAAGGTACAGAGTCGGCTTAGCACACCTAATCTCTTGAAAGCAGATTTTACAAGAGGTGCAATATAATCTTTCCAAGAAAAATCCCGAGTGATCCCCAAGCATGTTCAAGGATGATGGAAGATTGAGCTGGATATTATTAAACATTAGTGGGTACTCCTGTGGAATATTTTGTCTGATTGATAGGTGTTAAAAACTAAATCTTTGATGTATTAAAAACAACAAGACTATTTTTACCCCGGTCAGGGATACGAGCCAACCAGACATTAGGTATACCATAGCCTCATTCCTTGTTTGTTGAAGTAACTACTGAGATGGACGCTGTGCGAACTGAATGGAAAGGTGAAGGGTGGCATCATCAGCGTACGAGTGGATAGGGTTAGATGTACAGCTTAGATCATTGATGAATAAAAGAAAGAGAGCTGATGATAGGACAGAGCCCTGAGGAACACCACTGTTGGTAGATCTAAGAGAAGAACGATGGCCGTCTACAACAGCGGCTATAGAACGACCAGAAAGGAAGCCAGAGATGAAGGCACAGATAGAAGGATAGAAACCGTAAGGGGGCGGTTTGGAAATTAAAGATTTATGCCAGACTCAATCAAAAGCCTTTGAGATGTCCAGTGCAATGGCAAAGCTTTCGCCAAAGTCCCAAAAGGAGGATGACCAGGAGTCTGAAAGGTAGGTGAGAAGATCGTCAGTCGAGCGTCCCTGACGGAACCCATACTGACGATCAGAAAGAAGGTTACAATATGAAAGATGCCTTAAAATTTTTCTGTTAAGAACAGACTCGAAAACTTTTGAGACACAGGATGTTAAAGCAATTGGACGA
>JAGKTI010011348.1:0-14414 GCA_018397915.1 Birgus latro
CATCATAAGTACGGCAGGATGAGTCAAAAACGATGAAGGGATGATATGTGGAGGCTGGTTGATGAGATTTGGTTTGTAGGGCCCGAGTTTCCCCACGAATAGGCAAGGGGCCTTCTCCCGCGTCTATGAGGCGGGTTGAAGTGGGGAAGAGGGGGCCAAAAACCTTCTTATGGTGGGAGTAGAAATGTGTGTACAGACAGGACCTGGCAGCTCCCGTATCTATCAGAAGTCTTGCCTTGACTCCCTGTAGTTTCATCTTGTCATAGACCGGGGGTCGGTACTTTGTAGAGCTGGCCCCCGCCACTATAGAGAGGTGCGGGGGCGGTCCTAAAAAATCGAACGTCAGCTCGAGGGCTGTGTTGGTATCAGCCTCCTCTGGCTCGCAGCCGGTGTCAGGTTTCTCAACGAGGGGGGGTTCGGGATTCGCAGGGCCCTCATCTACTGCCAACATTGGGCGGTGCCTCGGTGGGTCGGCTCTTATTCTGCGTCCCGCCTTCAGTTGTTCACCATGAAGTGTGCAGTGGCTGTTACAGGCTGTGAATTCCCACGGGTAGATAGTGATAAGATTTGTGTTATCTTTCTGTGGCGGCCTCTTCCTCGTGGGGTGGGCTCTTGGGAGAGCTGAGGCGAAAGCGCTTTGTGTTGGGGCTGGAAGGGATTGGGGCGGCGTGGGGGAGGGTTTCGTTGGGAACCGGCTCATGACCCCAATGTGTTGCGTGTCGGGGCGTGTTGTGAGAAGGCAGTGAATGAGCTGGACATCAAGGTCCAAATTTCCTGTCGGGTCATGTATAGTGAAATGTTCCTTCACTATGCCCGGAAGGACTCTGAGAAGAGTGTGGAATATATGCTCATCCCGGGTATTCATTTCAGCATCCGGGTATGCGGCGGTGACGAGTCGTCTAGCTTGGACCAACGTGTTGTCCAAATCACCGTCATATTTTAGGGCATCTAGTTGTGAAATCGCGACAATTTTCCCTAATGACGGGGTAATACCTTCTGTTACTATTTTTGCAAATCTGGCCCACGTGAGATCTGGGACTATTTTTGGTGTTATACTAGATGCCGCCTTTCCCAGGTAAGGTAGAGTGACAGCTATTTTCTGATTATCTTCCTCAAACCCAATATCAAGTAATGGCTTGACAATATTTAAGTAAGTCGTGATGTCGCATTGTTCTGGGTCGAATTCTGGTAGGGGTACATGTGTTTTGGCTGCCATTTAAAAAAACAAAAAAGTTTTCCAGTCCTTCTTCACCGTCCAGGTCAAGAACCACCTCTAGCCACCAGTGTTATGCTATGTATTTGTGGGTCGGTTTCTCGCCCTCAAATTCGCAGACTACAGCGGGTTGGTAACTCTAAAGAGTAGGACTAGACACAAAAACAAGGCAGTAAGTACTGCACACATGTATTCCAGATATCTTCCAAGGGACAATAGTACATCAACAAATATATTACAAACTGGGTTGGTCGGGGATGGGTTAACACTTAACACAAGGTTTTACTTGACGGGGAGTCTGTCACTATATCGACTGGTAGAAGTATGGTACTATTTACCCAACACTTATGGTACATAAAACACACTTATAATTTAAGACACAGGAATGAATCTACTACATTTCTCAAACCCGTATAGCTCTGGACGGCACTGTATATATGCTACGTTAACACCTGTGTCACAGACACCTGTCGGCCGGAAGTCTATCTCAGGTAGAGTCTGCCAGTGCTAGTGATCACTGACGGGGGGGAGAACTGCGATATTCTGGCATGCCCTGACTAACATGCCCGGACACTAGGGTGGGTGGAGATTTAATGCACGACGGGAAGGCATGATGGAAATAATATAGATTCCTTCTGTTGGCCACTGAGGTGTTTTACTCGTGTGCCTGTGGGCTGGGGAGGGAGAGTGTAAATAACAAGGGAATGGCACAACCGACACAATATTATTGTTCTGTTGGTCTCAAAGGCATTTTGTTCACTGGGGGGCGCGGGACTCTACTCGGGATATAAGTCAGGCCACGGTTAGCTATTAGGCTCGTCCAATCTTATACTCTGGGTTCCTGGTCACTTAACTCGAGAATACACTGTAGGGGATCACTCGTATGGTATAAGTTAATGCACACAAATATCTGGGTAGAAAGAGCACACACATATGTAAAGTCCACTCACTTCATTACCACTGGTGGGCCCTAGGTTGATTCCTCCATCCAGAGGAATGGCAGAGTGGCGCGCCCCTGGACAGGGCCCCACACGTAGTCGTGGGACTAGGGGCTCGGCCTGAAGAGAGCCAAGAGACGGGCCTGTCGTCGAGTCTGGGAGAGACTCAGGGAGGCCTTGCCCACAGGTAAGTCACGCCCTGGTGTTCGGGGCAACTCCCGGGGCAACTGAGGACCCGGGGCACTGGAACCTGGGGTGGCTGGACTGCAGCAATGGCTAGAGGGCGGTGTCGCCGACAGGATCGTCACACGGGAACCTCGGGCCGGGGGAGTAGTAGACAGGGCCCGATGTCGGCTGTGGGGTCTGCGGGGACTCTGCTTCGGCCGCTGTTCACTCTGGTAGAGTTGCAGGGAACCAAGGCCTCGGGTGAGGCCTTGCCACGGCTCGGGGGAGGGGTCCTCTCTGGCTACAGGTCCTCCTGTAGGAGAGAAGCGGACTGTGGCCTGCTTTACATCCAACCTGATGTTACTAGTGGCCAACGTCGTGGTAGCACAAGGGACATCAGCTTCAATGCGGCTAGTGGCCTGCTCTGCCTCTGGCCTGACGTGACTAATAGCCGATGTCCGGATGGCACAGGGGACATCAGCTTCAATGCGGCTAGTGGCCTGCTCTACCGCTGGCCTGGTGTGACTAATGGCCTACGTCGTGGTGGCACAAGGGACAACAGCTTCTGTGCGGCTAATGACCTGCCCTACCTCTGGCCTGACGTGACTAGTGGCCGACGTCGTTGTGGCGCAGGAGGCTGTAGCTCTTGTGCGGCTAATGGCCCGTATCGTGGAGCTGAGAGGACTAGTAGCGGAGGGACGGACTGTGGCCGATCCTGCCTCGTACCTAGTACGGCTTGGGGCCAATACTGCGGCGCCACTCTGGGGGGATCGACTGCAGGATCCGGACATCTTATGGCCTGTCCTGCCCGGCCGACACACGTCCGTGTCGCAGCCCTGTAGCGGGGATGCAACTGGGGAACGGACTGTGGCCGGTTCTGCCCCGTACCCGGTATGACTGTGGCTGATACCGTGGTGTTGCGTGGAGTTGTAAAATCCACCCCTTACCTGGCGAGTGGAATTCCGGCAGGAGACTAGGCGTCGGTGACTGCTACCTTTCTGGGTCACCACCTGGGAGCAAGAGGGGTGCCAGGAAGTGATACAGGTGCGCCGTTCCTGTTCCCAGCCGCTCCGTGTCAGTGGCGGTCCCCCGGTGGTACTGGGGGGGTTGGGGTGCTGGTGTCGTCTGCTCTGGCCATCGTGTCATCTGCGGCTCCAACCCCTAGCTCCTGTATTTCAAAAATATTGAATTTAAGTTTAAAGTGAAAGAGCTTTAATGTTCTGGAGAGACAATAAGACCCTATAAATCTTTTCATTGTGTTTAGTACTAAGCTGGTTTCTTAGTGTAAGGAGAAGTACTGGAGTAGTGTTTTTGTTATGCTACTAATTTGTGGGTTGGTTTCTCGCCCTCAAATATGCAGGCTACAGCGGGTCCCTATTGTAGACCGGGTCGGTAACTCTGAAGAGTAGTACTGGACACAAAAACAAGGCAGTAAGCATTACACACATGTATTCCATATATCTTCCCAAGGTCAATAGTACATCAACAAATATATTACAAACTGGAGTGGTCGGCGATGGCTTAACACTTAACACAAGGGGAGTCTGTTACTATACCAACTGGTAGAAGCATGGTACTATTTACCCAACACTTATGGCACATAAATACACTTATAATTTAAGACACAGGAATGAATCTACTATAACTTACCCAAACCCGTATAGCACTGGACGGCACTGTATATGAGTTACGTTAACACCTGTGTCACAGACACCTGTTGGCCGGAAGTCTATCTCAGGTTGAGTCTGCCATGTAGAGATCACTGACGGGGGGGAAATGCGATATTCTGGCATACCCTGACTAACGTGCCCGGACACGGGTGGGTGGAGATTTAATGCACAAGGTGAAGGCACGATGGAAATAACATATACTTCTTCTGTTGGTCACTGAGGTGTTTCACTCGCGTGCCTGTGGGTTGGGGAGGGAGAGTGTAAATAACAAGGGAATGGAACAACAGACACAATATTAATGTTCTGCTGGTCACAAAGGCATTTCGTTCACTGGGGGGGGGGCGCGGGACTCTACTCAGGGTCAGGCCACGGTTAGCTATTAGGCTCATCCAATCTTATACTCTGGGTTCCTGGTCACTTAACTCGAGAATACACTGTAGGGGATCACTCGTATGGTATAAGTTAATGCACACAAATATCTGGGTCGAAAGAGCACACACATATGTAAAGTCCACTCATTTTGTTACCACTGGTGGGCCCTAGGTTGATTCCTCCATCCGGAGGAATGGCAGAGTGGTGCTCCCCTGGACAGGGCTCCACACATAGTCGTGGGACTACGGGCTCGGCCCGAAGAGAGCCAGGAGATGGGCCTGTCGCCGAGTCTGGGAGAGACTCAGGGAGGCCTCGCCCACAGGTAAGTCGCGCCCTTGTGTTCAAGGCAACTACCACGGCAACTGAGGACCCAGGGCACTGGAACCCAGGGCAGCTGGATTGCGGCAATGGCTATAGGGCGTTGTCGTTGACAGGGTCGTCACACGGGAATCCTGGGCTGGGGGAGTAGTAGACAGGGCCCGATGTCGGCTACGGGGTCTGCGGGGACTCTGCTTCGGCCGCTGTTCACTCTCGTAGAGTTGCAGGGGACCAAGGCCTCGGGTGAAGCCTTGCCATGGCTCGGGGGAGGGGTCCTCTCTGGCTGCAGGTCCTGCTGTAGGAGAGAAGCGGACTGTGGCCTGCTTTATATTCGACCTGATGTGACTAGTGGCCAACGTCGTGGTAGCACAGGGGACATCAGCTTCAATGTGGCTAGTGGCCTGCTCTACCTCTGGCCTGACGTGACTAATGGCCAACATCGGGGTGGCCCAGGGGACAACAGCTTCATTGCGGCTAATGGCCTGCCCTACCTTTGGCCTGACGTGACTAGTGGCTGACATCGTAGTGGCGCAGGAGGTTGTCGCTCTGGCGCGGCTAATGGCCCGTACCTGGGAGCTGAGAGGACTAGTAGCAGAGGGAAGGACTGTCGCCAATCCTGCCTCGTACCCAGTACGGCTTGTGGCCAATACTGCGGCGCCACTCTGGGGAGAACGACTACAGGAGTCGGACGACTTATGGCCTGTCCTGCCATGCCGACACGCATCCGTGTCGTGGCCCTGTAGCGGGGATGCAACTGGGGAACGGACTGTGGCCGGTTCTGCCCCGTACCCGGTATGACTGTGGCCCATACCGCGGCATTACGTGGAGTTGTAAACTCCACCCCTTACTTGGCAAGTGGAGTTCCGGCCGGAGACTAGGCTCCGGCAACTGCTACCTTTCCGGGTCACCACCTGGGAGCATGAGGGGCGCCGGGAAGTGATACAGGTGCGTCGTTCTTGTTTCTTGTTCCGAGCTGCTCTGTGTCAGCGACGGTCCCCCGGAGGTACTGGAGTGGTTGGGGGTGCTGGTGTCGTCTGCTCCAGCCGTTGTGTTGTCTGCGGCTCCAATCTTGAATTTTAGTTAGCCTGAACTACTTACCATCAATTTTTATTTCTTCAAACAGAAACACAAAACACTGTTTAGGTAAGATATGATGTTCAGCAAAATAAAACTATCCCTAATACCTAATCCTTCCATACTAAGATAGTTTTCCTCTCTCTAGAAGATAGAAACTGACCTGGCTCATGCCGGTCTGAACTCAAATCATGTAAAATTTTAAAAGCCGAACATACTGTCTTTCATAGCTGCTGCACTATAAAGAAATTTTAATTCAACATCGAGGTCCCAAACTTTTCTTTCAATGAGAACTCCCAAGAAAAATAATGCTGTTATCCCCAAAGTAACTTAATATCTTAATCTTTAAAAAGGATCACTTACTATCAAAAATCTCTGTTTATAATATAAAACAATTAATTCAAATATATCTCTGTTTCCGAAACAAAACTGAAATACAGGAGTTAGAGCTTGGAGCCGCAGACGACACGACGGCCGGAGCAGACGACACCAGCACCCCCAACCCCCCCAGTACCACCGGGAGACCGCCCTGACACAGAGCGGCTGGGAACAGGAACGGCGCACCTGTATCATTTCCCGGCACCCCTCTTGTTCCCAGGTGGTGACCCGGAAAGGTAGCAGTCGCTGGCGCCTAGTCTCCGGCCGGAATTCCACTCGCCAGGTAAGGGGTGGAGTTTACAACTCCACGCAATGCCGCGGTATCGGCCACAGTCATACCGGGTACGGGGCAGAACCGGCCACAGTCCGTTCCCCAGTTGCATCCCCGCTACAGGGCCGCGACACAGACGTGTGTCGGCCGGGCAGGACAGGCCATAAAGTCGTCCGACTCCTGTAGTCGTTCCCCCCAGAGTGGCGCCGCAGTATTGGCCACAAGCCGTACTGGGTACGAGACAGGATCGGCCACAGTCCATCCATCTGCTACTAGTCCTCTCAGCTCCTCAGTACGGACCATTAGCCGCACCAGAGCTACAACCTCCTGCGCCACTACTGCGTCAGCCACTAGTCACGTCAGGCCAGAGGTAGGGCAGGCCATTAGCCGCACTGAAGCTGTTGTTCCCTGGGCCACCCCGACGTCGGCCATTAGTCACGTCAGGCCAGAGTCTGAGCATGTCACTTGCTGCATTGAAGCTGATGTCCCCTGTGCTTCCACGACGTTGGCCACTAGTCACGTCATGTCGGATGTAAAGCAGGCCACAGTCCGCTTCTCTCCTACAGGAGGACCTGCAGCCAGAGAGGACCCATCCCCCCGAGTCGTGGCAAGGCCTCACCCGAGGCCTTGGTTCCCTGCAACTCTACAAGAATGAACAGCAGCCAAAACAGAGTCCCTGCAGACCACGCAGCCGATGTCAGGCCCTGTCTACTACTCCCCCGGCCCGAGGTTCCCGTGTGACGACCCTGTCGACGCCACTGCCCTGCAACCATTGCCACAGTCCAGCCGCCCCGGGTTCCAGTGCCCTGGGTCTTCAGTTGCCCCGAACACCAGGGCACGACTTACCTGTGGGCGAGGCCTCCCTGAGTCTCTCCCAGACTCAACGACAGGCCCGTCTCCTGGCTCTCTTTGGGCCGAGCCATTAGTCCCAGGGGCGCACCACTGTGCCATTCCTCTGGACGTAGGAATCAACCTAGGGCCCACCAGTGGTAACGAAGTGAGTGGACTTTACATATGTGTGTGCTCTTTCGACCCAGATATTTGTGTGCATTAACTTATACCATACGAGTGATCCCCTACAGCGTATTCTCGAGTTAAGTGACAAGGAACCCAGAGTATAAGATTGGACGAGCCTAATAGCTAACTGTGGTCTGACTTATATCCCGAGTAGAGTCCCGCTCCCCCCCCCCCCAGTGAACAAAATGCCTCTGTGACCAGCAGAACATTAATATTGTGTGGGTTGTGCCATTCCCTTGTTATTTACACTCTCCCTTCCCAACCCACAGGCACGTGAGTGAAACACCTCAGTGACCAACAGAAGAAGTATATGTTATTTACATCGTGCCTCCCCCTTGTGCATTAAATCTCCACCCACCCCAGTGCCCGGGCACATTAGTCAGGGTATGCCAGAATATTGCAGTCCCCCGCCCCCCGTCAGTGATCACTACGTGGCAGACTCTACCTGAGATAGACTTCCGGCCAACAGGTGTCTGCGACACAGGTGTTAACGTAACTCATATACAGTGCCGTCCAGTGCTATATGGGTTTGGGAAATTATAGTAGATTCATTCCTGTGTCTTAAATTATAAGTGTATTTTATGTGCCATAAGTGTTGGGTAAATAGTACCATACTTCTATCAGTCGGTATAGTGACAGACTCCCCTTGTGTTAAGTGTTATCCCATCCCCGACTAACCCAGTTTGTAATATATTTGTTGATGTACTATGGTCCTTGGGAAGACATCTGGAATACATGTGTGTAATGCTTAGTGCCTTGTTTTTGTGTCCAGTCCTACTCTTTAGAGTTACCGACCCGGGCTAGAATAGGGACCCGCTGTAGCCTGCGAATTTGAGGGCGAGAAACTGACCCACAAATACATAGCATAACACTGGTGGCTAGAGGTGGTTCTTGACCAGGACGGTGAAGAAGGACTGGAAAACTTTTTTGTTTTTTTAAATGGCAGCCAAAACACATGTACCCCTACCAAAATTCGACCCAGAACAATGCGACATCACGACTTACTTAAATATGGTCAAGCCATTACTTGATATTGGGTTTGAGGAAGATAATCAGAAAATAGCTGTCACTCTACCTTACCTGGGAAAGCTTGTATCTAGTATAGCACCAAAAATAGTCCCAGATCTCACGTGGGCAGATTTGCAAAAATAGTAACAGAAGGTATTACCCCGTCATTAGGGAAAGTTGTCGCGATTTCACAACTAAATGCCCTAAAATATGACGGTGATTTGGACAACACTTAGGTCCAAGCTAGACGACTCGTCACCACCGCATACCCGGATGCTGAAATGAATACCCGGGATGAGCATATATTCAACACTCTCCTCAGAGTCCTTCCGGGCATAGTGAAGGAACGTTTCACTATCCATGACCCGACAGGAAATTTGGACCGTGATGTCCAGCTCATTCACCGCCTTCTTGCAGCACGCCCCGACACGCAACACATTGGGGTCATGAGGCGATTCCCAATGAAACCCTCCCCCACGCCGCCCCAATCCTTTCCGGCCCCAACGCGAAGTGCCTCTGCCTCGGCTCTAGCAAGAGCCCACCCCACCAGGAAGTGGCCACCCTAGAAAGATAACACAAATCTTATCACCATCAATCCGTGGGAATTCACAGTCTGTAACAGCCGCTGCCCACTTCGTGACATACGTGAACAACTGAAGGCGGCACGCAGAATAAGAGCTGACCCACCGAGGCGCCACCCAATGATGGCAGTAGATGAGGGCCCTGCGAACCCCAAACCCCCCCTCGTTGAGGAATCTGACGCCAGCTGCGAGCCAGAGAAGGCTGATACCAACACAGCCCTCGAGCTGACATTGGATTTTTAGGACCGCCCCTGGACCTCCCCACGGTGGCGGGGGCCACCTCTACAAAGTACTGATCCCTGGTCTATGACAAGATGAAACTACAGGGGGTCAAGGCAAGACTTCTGGCAGATACGGAAGCCGCTAGGTCCTGCCTGTACACACATTTCTACTCCCGCCATAAGAAGGTTTTTGGCCCTCTTTTCCCCACTTCAGCCTGCCTCATAGACGTGGGGAAACTAGGGCCCTACGAACTAAGACTCATCAACTAGCATCTACATATCATCCCTTCATCGTTTTTGACTCGTCCTGCCGCACTTATGATGGCTATTTAGGATTGGACCTGCTCCAAAAACTTCACACACACATTGAATGCCACGGGAGGCGACTTCATTTTTGACAGCCTCCCCAACAGCCCCAAGCCATTTGTACGTGCACACGACGAAACGACACCCCCCCCCCCCCCCTCCCCCACCCCCCCCCCTGCCCCCACTTCCCCCTCTACTGTCGCGTCCTCCCTCACCATTCCCCCCCACCATGAAGCTTGGCTACGGCTCAATAATCCAAAAGGGACCCACTCCCTATTCTTCCCAAGTGTCCCCACCAGGCCCCTCACCGCCTGCCTGATGTAGCCGACTTTCCTTCCGCCCCACTTCAACTCCGTCAAAGTGGCGAACCTGGTGGCTACACCTCTCACTCTGCCAAGAGGACTCCTGATCGGCGACCTAGAGGCGGCGGAGTCTTGCAACACCTCACCCCTAAATTCAAACCCCTCTCCCCTCCCTCCTTTGCCTGACCACTTATCTCCCCATCAAGCCAAAACGCTGCACCATCTACTACTTGAGTATCAAGACCTTTTTTCAAATGGGCCCGCCGACTTGGGACATACGACATATCTGACCCATGAAATTCATACCACCAGGCCCCCCATCCGGCAACCCTCCCACCGGAAGAACCAACACCAACGGGCCGAAGAGGACAGGCAAGTTCGAGAAATGCTGGACGCCGGCATCATCGTGTCCTCTTCCAGCCACTGGTCCTCCCACGTTGTCCTGGTTCAGAAAAAAGATGGCATTCAGCGATTCTGCGTTGATTACCGCCGCCTGAACGATGTAACCACCAAAGATGCCACTCCCCTCCCCCGCATAGACGACTCCCTAGACTCCCAACATGGTTCCACCTGGTTCTCCACGCTGGACTTCCAGTCAGGATACTGGCGGGTCCCCGTCCACCCCCGAGATCAAGGAAAAACGGCCTTCTCCACAAGTAATGGGAAACTTTATCAGCTTAATGTTCTTCCCTTCGGGCTATGCAATGCCCCGGCCACCTTCTCCTGCCTCATGGAGTCCGTCCTCAGCAGTCTGACCTGGGAAGTCTGCCTGGCATACCTCGATGACGTTATTGTTTTCAGCAAAACGTGGGCTGATCACCTGCACCGCCTCCGACAGGTGTTCCAACGAATACGCCAGGCCGGGTTGAAACTCAAACCCACTAAATGTGTCCTAGCTGCCCGCTCTGTCGCTTTCCTAGGACACATTGTCTCGGGGAAAGGCATCTCCCCAGATCCCAGCAAGCTGAAAGCCATCGCTGACCAGCCTCTTCCACAGGACATCCACCAAGTCCGCGCCTTCTTGGGGCTCGCGTCGTATTACCGGCGGTTCATCAAAGGGTTCGCCGACCTCGCGAAACCGATCCACGACCTTACTAAGAAAGACGAGCACTTCGTCTGGAGCAACAACCGAGTCGCAGCGTTTAACATCTTAAAGGAGAAGTTTGTTTCTGCCCCCATCGTCGCTTTCCCGAATTACGACATCCCCTTCAGGAGTTTGATTACCAGATTGCTTACAGGCCCGGAAAATTGCATACCAACGCAGACGTCCTCTCCCGTCTACCAGTACGATCGCTCCTCCCTCAGTCCGAGCTGATCCAGAACTGGCAGAATCGAGACCGGCCTCCCTGGATTCCCCAGCATCTATTCTCAAAACTCCACCTGCAAGGGGACCAACTCTTCACGCCATCGGGCCACATTGTCCTTGATCCGGACTCTGCCGTGGGCATCCTCACCCACCTCCACTTGGACAATGGAGTCCACCTGGGTACGAAAAGGTTAAACCAGGTCTTCAATGACCTCTATTGGGCCCCCAACCCCACTACCCTCGCCCAACGTGTCACTCAGACGTGTCGAGCAGGTCCTGCCGGCAAGATCTCTCCCCACAAACCCTGGCAGCTTTTGTCTGTCGATGTTGTCGGACCCCTGCCACCTAGATCTGGCTACAGATACATCGTCACATTCGTCGACGTTTACTCGAAGTTCCTGATTGCTTCTCCAGCTAAGGAACACGCTGCTGTCGCAATAGCCGACGCCCTCATGCTCCACGTCTTCCCCTACTTTGGCATTCCCCAGGCCATTCACTCCGATAATGCCCCAAAGTTTACGGGGCAAATATGGAAAGAGCTATCCACCCTATTCGGATTCTCCATTTCCCACTCCTCCCCCTACTGGCCCCAGGAAAATGGGGTATGTGAAAGGAGCCATCGGACCCTACTAAATCAAATCAGGACCCGAATACAAAGTACCCAAGACCAAGAATGAGCTGCGCACATCAAGATCATCCAATGGGGAATGAACACCTGCCCCTGCGATGACGGCATCACCCCCCACGAGCGAGTGTTCGGAAAGGCGCCCCTCCTCCTCCCTCTCCGACAGCATCTCCAACCCCCCACTCATTCCCCACCCACTGACCCCCTATATCACCTGAAGTGTCGATTACAACACCTGCACACGCACCAAGACGCTCAAGCCAATTCCTCCCCTGCTAACTCTTACAAACCAGGTGACGAGGATTTCGTTGCCCATCTCCTCACCCCCAATAAGATTGCCCTCGTTTTATGGGACCTTATACCGTCACTAGAGTCCCGAACTCCTTCCAAGTCGTCGTCGACTGCAACGGAACCTCCCGCACCTACAGGAATCGCCACGTCCGCCCCGCCTGGAACTCCCCAACCATCCGAGCAAGCTCAACACCACCAGCTCCCCGAGAGGACCCTTTTCTCTATTATTCATCTTCATCCCCTTCCCCATCGGTTTCCATCGCCCCCTCACAGCTCAAAACTCCTGCACCACGCCCACGCACTACAGTCACCCCGCCACCACACTCCCCCGCTGCCGCCACGCCGCCCGCTCCACGTGCTCAGCACACCCGCAGGAAATTCCATACTGACAACCCTGCGCTCCACGTCCAGCTTAACCCCTACCCCACCAACCATAACAACCAACCACACCACACCACCTCACTCTCCGCCCGCCCCGGCTCCACCATCCCATTCCCCATCGCGGCCCACTCCACGACTAACCACCACAACTACCCGTTCCGGGCGTATCTCATGCCCACTACACCTCAACACCCATGCCCACCCCTTCGCCCACTAACAGTGAACCGCCCAACCCACCCCCCAACACCACCCCCATAACCCTTCCTACTCCTCATCTTGCATGGAAAAACCCGCCCCGCCGCAATCCCAGGGGAACACCGCCCCCACACTCCACCGGCAATATAAACCGCACCGGACTACCTCTAGCCAGCATTCGCCTCCAAGACACCACCACCACCATGCGTGTCACGAGAATCACTTGGATCCCTACCTTCAGGCGACATCAACGCATCAGAAGCACACAACACCTGCTGCGACTTGTCAAGCAAACAAATCACCCTTCCACTCTGCGTGACACCTACGCCCGCCACCTGCAACCCAATATATCAACTGACCACTGGACTACCTTCCTAAGTCACCTTGGACCCATCCACAAAATGGACGACACCAACCTATACCACCTCCAGTGACGGGGTCGTGACTTTGTTACCGAGGAGGGTGGTGAAATACAGGAGATAGGGATTGGAGCCACAGACGACACGACGGCCGGAGCAGATGACACCAGCACCCCCAACGCCCCCAGTACCACCGGGGGACCCCCGCTGACACAGAGCGGCTGGGAACAAGAATGGCGCACCTGTATCACTTCCCGGCGCCCTTCTTGCTCCCAAGTGGTGACCCGGAAAGGTAGCAGTTGCCGGCACCTAGTCTCTGGCTGGAATACCACTCGCCAGGTAAGGGGTGGAGTTTACAACTCCACGCAACGCTGCGGTATTGGCCACAGTCATACCGGGTATGGGGCAGAACCGGCCACAGTCCATTCCCCAGTTGCATCCCCGCTACAGGGCCGCGACACAGATGCGTGTTGGCCGGGAAGGACAGGCCATAAGTTGTCCGACTCCTGTAATCATTCCTCTCATAGTGGCGCCGCAGTATTGGCCACAAGCCATACTGGGTATGAGGCAGGATCGGCCACAGTCCGTCCCTCTGCTACTAGTGCTCTCAGCTCCCCTGTACAGGCCATAAGCTGCACCAGAGCTACAACCTCCTGGGCCACTATGACGTCGGCCACTAGTCACGTCAGGCCAGAGGTAGGGCAGGCTATTAGCCGCACTGAAGCTGTTGTCCCCTGGGCCACCCCGACTTCAGCCATTAGTCACGTCAGACCAGGGGCAGAGCAGGCCACTAGCCACATTGAAGCTGATGACCCCTGATCTACCACAACGTTTGCCACTAGTCACGTCAGGTCGGATGTACAGCAGGCCACAGTCCGCTTCTCTCCTACAGGAGGACCTGCAGCCAGAGAGGACCCCTCCCCCAAGCCGTGGCAAGGCCTCACCCAAGGCTTTGGTTCCCTGCAACTCCACCAGAGTGAACAGCGGCTGAAGCAGAGTCCCCAAAGACCCAGCAGCCGATGTCGTGCCCTGTCTACTACTCCCCAGCCCGACATTCCCGTTTGACGACCCTGTCAGCGCCGCCGCCCTCTAGCCATTGCCGTAGTCCAGCCACCCCGGGTTCCAGTGCCCTGGGTCCTCAGTTGCCCCTGGAGTTGCCCCAAACACCAGGGCGTGACTTACCAGTGGGCAAGGCCTCCCTGAGTCTCTCCCAGACTCGACGACAGGCCCGTCTCCTGGCTCTCTTCGGGCCGAGCCCCTAGTCCCACGACTACGTGTGGGGCCCTGACCAGAGGCGCGCCACTCTGCCATTCCTATGGACGGAGGAATCAACCTAGGACCCACCAGTGGTAACGAAGTGAGTGGACTTTACATATGTGTGCTCTTTCGACCCAGATATTTGTGTGCATTAACTTATACCATA
>JAGKTI010011348.1:14459-26587 GCA_018397915.1 Birgus latro
AGTCCCGCGCCCCCCCCCCCCAGTGAACGAAATGCCTCTGTGACCAGCAGAACATTAATATTGTGTCAGTTGTGCCATTCCATTGTTATTTACACTCTCCCTCCCCAACCCACAGGCACGCGAGTGAAACACCTCAGTGACCAACAGAAGAAGTATATGTTATTTCCATTGTGCCTCCCCCTTGTGCATTATATCTCCACCCACTCCAGTGTCCGCACGTTAGTCAGGGTATGCCAGAATATCGCAGTCTCCCCCCCGTCAGTGATCACTACGTGGCAGACTCTACCTGAGATAGACTTCTGGCCAACAGGTGTCTGTGACACAGGTGTTAACGTAACTCATATACTTTGCCGTCCAGTGATATACGGGTTTGGGAAATTATAGTAGATTCATTCCTGTGTCTTAAATTATGTGTATTTTATGTGCCATAAGTGTTGGGTAAATAGTATCATACTTCTACCAGTCGGTATAGTGACAGACTCCCCTTGTGTTAAGTGTTATCCCATCCCCGACCAACCCAGTTTGTAATATATTTGTTGATGTACTATGGTCCTTGGGAAGATATCTGGAATACATGTGTGTAATACTTACTGCCTTGTTTTTGTGTCCAGTCCTACTCTTTAGAGTTACCGACCCGGTCTAGAATAGGGACCCGCTGTAGCCTGCGTATTTGAGGGCGAGAAACCGACCCAGAAATACGTAGCATAACATTAACTGTTTTGTGTTTGTAGTTATCGTAGTTAATTATTTGGTTTTAATTATGTGTATTAATTGGGGTGGCTTTTGTTACCCTTCTTGAGCGGAAGATTTTAGGATATATTCAAATTCGTAAGGGGCCTAATGTTGTCGGTTTTATGGGTTTACTCCAACCTTTTGCTGATGCTGTAAACTTGTTTACTAAAGAACAAATGGTACATACTGTGTCTAATTTTCTGCCATATTATTTTTCTCCTGTGTTAAGTTTATTTATTTCTCTTTTAGTTTGGGCTATTTTACCTTACCAGACTGAGTTAATAAATTTTAACACGGGAGTTTTAATTTTTTTTTATGTTGTTTAAGTTTGGGAGTTTATTCAACTACAAGAGCAGGGTGGGCTTCTAACTGTAAATATTCTATGCTTGGGATGATGATGATGATTTAGATTTGCCTCCCCATTGGGAGGACACGGGCAAAAACAAAAGCCCGTCAGAGAAAAGCTGTACAAAGATTTAGGGTTACAGGTTAACGTGGGGGAGGATAGGTAGCCACAATCCCCAAAATCACAGAGGCAGGTGCCCGAGCAATAGTCTCTGCAGCAAAACAATAGTCGGCATCCCTGAGAAGCTGCTCACCAAGGCCACGCCGAAGACAATACTGTATGTTGCAGGACAGTCAAGAATATAACGTAAAAGAGGCGTTGCACTAATGCCGAAGCAGTGAGGGCACGGCTCCGGGTTTCCACCAGTCATCTGGTTATAGCATGGATATCCCAGATGCAACAGGCAAAGCTTGACATGAAGGTGATTGGGTGTGCCGGTGGGTACATCAACAGGTGTATAGGTTGTAGCAATGGCATACCAGGTGGCAGGGCAAGAGCCTTCGTATACCTGGAATTGATGATCTTCCCGGGAAAGACGGTGGACAGCGTCAGTTACTTGTCGCAAGATGCGAGATAAGCTAGGTTGTAACGGAAAGGTGACGATAGGGAGAGTGCAGGCGAGATGAACATCAGCATCAGCACGCTCATTGCCCATAATTCCAACGTGTCCAGGAATCCAATGTAGATAAATTTCACCTCCCTGGCAAGCGATGGTAGTTGCAACAGCCAGGATGGAACCTGTTGTCTGTGAAATTGAGCTGCTGCAGGCCATTTATAGAAGAGAGGGAGTCTGTATGTATAATGATGCGCCGATGGAAGTGGCGATCGGCATGGTGAAGAGCACCAAGGATAGCAACAAGCTCAGTTTGGTAGGCTGAAGTGCCAGAGGTGACACGCCAGGACTCAACCCACTCATCACAAATAAAAGCAGTGCCTGCAGTCCCATCAGCACCCACAGACCCATTTGTATAATAGACGGCAGCATCAGGAGTGTAGAGAGCCGCCATATGACATAATCCATCCTGTTGAAGAAGAGCAGGAAAAGAGGCCCTTGGGTTTGCCACAGTAGGCTCAACACTCCTAATCACACGAGGAAGCCAGGGTGGTGCTGGAGCATAGGCAGGGTCAGGCAAATCAGGACCACCCCGAACAGCATCAGCGGCATCAAGTCTGCGAACTGCGTTGGCGGCAAGGAGAATCCAGTCACCTCCAGGGCGTGGATTCAGGGGCTGATCAAGTGTTCACCGGAGGAGAACAGAGACAGGAAGGTGGGGCCAGTGCCTGCTTAGCTTAGCAGCGACAGATACTGTTTGTGCCCAAATGCGATGTTGCAGAGATGGGAAGCCGCTCTCAGCCCGAAGATTAACAAGACGCGTCAATGATGGTGCCCCAAGTATCACACATAGGGCAGTATTTTGTACCACTTCCAGGGAATGGTGGAGCTACTCTGAGATCCCAATGAGACATACAGCCCCATAATCCACAAGGGATCGGATGGCGTGGGTGTAAAAGGTTCGCAGGACGCTGTATGAGACACCCATATTGCGGCTAGAAAGGGCTTTGAGGGCAGAGATGCGAGTACCCGCCCATTCCCGTACATACCTCACATGGCTGGCAAACTTTAGATGGCTGTTGAACCAGACGCCTAGGTAATGGTGACATCATACAAAGTCAAGGTGTTGACCCCCAAGGAGGAGGGGAAGGTCTGGGTGGCGAAGACCGAAAGGTAGGCATTTGGTCCTGTTAAAGTTGATTTTTAGACCAAGCTCGCAACATTTGTCATGAAGGCGGGCGAGTGCAGTTGGTGCCTGGGTATAGCAGTTTCGCCCGGAGAAGACCAATGCTAAGTCATCTGCATAGGACAGAAGGGAAATCCCTTGACCACAGTCAACAGTGAGCAGTTCCTCTATCAACACATTAAATAAAAGAGGACTGAGAACACTGACCTTGGGTGTGCCATTGGCGTGTGGATAAGGGGGGGATATTTTGCCCTGGAATCACACACAAGCAGCTCGGTCGAGGAAGAAGTCCCTCACCCATGAGAGGAGGCGACCACCCACGCCCTTGGCTGCGAGAGCTGCCAGTACTGCATCCGGGTTGGCAAGTTCAAACGCCTTCTCGAGATCGAGGAAGACACCCATGCCACAACCACTCCTCAGTTCGCCAAGAAAGGAGGCCAAGCAGTGCTGAGCACTCCTGCCAGGGAGGTAAGCGAAGAACCGTGGATGAAGCAGTCCCAACCTCCAGGCAAGACGAGAGAGGACTAGCCTCTCAGCCGTCTTGGCAATACAGCTGAGGAGAGATATCGGCCTCGTGGAGTCCGGGTTGCGTGGCTTAAGGATGGGATGAATAATGGCTGTCTTCCACGATCCCGGGAGATGCCCTTCAAGCCACGAGTGATTAAATAGATCCAGGATACGAGCCTTCCCTCCTTGGCTGGTGTGAGCCAAGAGGGAGTAGACAAGGCCATCAGGGCCTGGAGCCGTATCCTTTCTGCCGTTTAACACTCGATCCAGCTCCCCAACAGTGAATAGGTGATCTGTAACGTCAGGTCGAGAGCAAGCAGCCTCAACCAAGGTCCTACGGGGGCCTGCGAGACGAGCTTGCAGATCACCGATAGACTGTGGGAGGCTAGTGGGGGCAGTACAGGCAGCAAAATGAGCAGCAAGACGAAGTGCCTCACCAGCAGGGTCAGGATATGAGGGTGTTCTTGCTGGTCAGGGGGAGTAAATGGACTTAATCCGAGCCCACATCTCATCAAGTGTGGAGTGGGAATCTAGCGACCTGCACCACCCCATCCAAGCCTCGTCCCGAATGCGGGGCTTTTCCTGTGAGTTGTGTCGCTCCACTGCGGCCAGGTATCTCCTGGTCAGAGAAGAAGCCGCCGACGGTAGGTCTTGCGGGCCGAGTCAGCCGATGGTTAAGCTCTTGGACACGCTCGTTCTAGAGCCAGTGATCCTTGACAAAAACCATAGGGCGCTTAGTGAGGGGAATACTGGCTGCAGCAGCGTGACGTAAGGCATGGGCAACCTGCTCAGCATGGTCCTCAAGGGAATGTGGGGGAACAACAGTTTCCATAGCGACCTCCACAGCCTGTGCATACTCTGGCCAGGGTGCACGCCGTAAGTCCCAGTGGGGAGGAGGCGGCGGGGGAGGTGGAAGAGGAGCCGCCTGCAATTCCATCACCACAGCGAAGTGATCGCTGGTGAGGAATGAGTGCAGGGACCACGTCGACACACTAGCAAGAGATGCAGAGGCTATGGAAAGGTTGAGCCTGCCGCCATTGACGTGCGTGGGCTCGGACAAATTTAGTAAGGAGATCCCCGCAGTTTCCTCGAGGGCCATGGCAACTTGTCGTCCTGCCTCATTCGCCGGAAGGGGCGAGGAGAGGATGGGGTGGTGAGCATTAAAGTCTCCCCCAATGACTGTGGGCACAGCAGCAGCGTGATTTAAAAGCTCCCCAACGTCTAGGGTCCCACCGTGACTTTTATAGATATTATATATAGTTAAGGAAGTCGTGGCAAGCTGCAGGGTTACAGCTTGAACTTCAACACCCTCTCCACAGTGAATAGGAGGGTTGCATTCTGTGCAGGGGATGTAGTCCTTCACAAGGATGGCACAACCCCGTGTAGTGCCCCGGACCCTAGGTAGAAAGAATCTGTTGTAGCCTCGGAGTCTAAAAGGGGAGCCGTGAGGAAGGAGCGTCTCCTGCAAAAGGAATACATGGATATTCTCCGTGTCAGCCACTTCCTGGAGATGAGGGAGCTCACTCCACGCCCCCAAACAGTTCCACTGCAATACACGGAGGTAGGCAGGAGTGGTTAGAGTGGGGAAAGGTGAGCAGTCCTGTGCAGGAGACCTGGAGCATCGCACTCTGCCTCCACCATTGCCGAAGCTAGGGGGAGCCTTGGTGAGGTGGGAACTGGGCCTAGAGGGTGTGCAGGCTGGCACCGGGGCAAGTGCCGGTGGAGGTGTGACCAGGCCTGGAGAGAAAACTGTCTGCCGCTGACGATGAGTAGCCCTTCGCTCTGCCTCTACCACTGCTGAGGCTGGGGCTGGCCCTGGGGAGGTGGTGACCTGGGCTCGACGGCGACGCTGAGGAAGTGGAGCAGAAGGCACCTTGGCCCTGGCTGGCTCCTTGGCCCTGGCTGGCACCTTGACCCTCACTAATTTGACCGGAGATACAGGATGAGGAGCAGAGGGAGAGGGGGGAGGCTGCTTTTTCGCTTCCACCATCTCTGCTATAGTCTTGTCGATTGTATCCAGAAGGGGCATTGAGTCGATTCTCTTGCCATGGAGCTCCCCCAGTAGCTGAGCCAAGCACAGGGCTATCTCCCTTCCAAAAGCCCGCAGTTCGTCCTCCGGAAGAGAACCTGAGGATAGCCTGCTGTGGAGGGCAAAGGTGGAGCAGGTATGTTGGTCGGTGGCGGGGTCACGGCTGGTGCAGGATGAGGGACCTCCACTGTTACTGACTGAGGAGTGAGGGCCGATGGGAGAGGCGGAAAAGCACTCTCGTCTAGAGCCGGAGGGGGAGAAGCTGCTGCACTGCGCTGCTGACCCCAGACAAAGGTCCCTGGTGGTGCAGGCGTAGTACTGGTTGCTTGCTGCTGCTGAACCCAGGCCACCTGCTGTTTTCTACCCTGCAGGACATGTGCGGCTCTGATTGGGCAGCTTGGGGCCAAGCATGGTGTGGGCCAGCGCAGTTGGGACAACGGGAGGTGATTATTTCCTTGGCCTTGAACTTGGTCAGGCAATGGTCTGTCTCGTGTGGTCCGCTGCACATTCCGCAAACTACGGGCCTGTGGCATGTGGCTTGGTGGTGTCCATACCGCTGACACCGGTAGCAGCGGAGTGGTTCGGGAGTGTAGGGACGGAGGAAGTAGGTGCCCCAGTTCCCTAGGTCAATGGAAGGCAGCATAGGACCCCAGAGGGTGACAAGGACCTGGCGTGTCTCCTCCCTGGTGCGCTGCCTCTGGCAACAGGTAGCCTCTTCTACCTGAGGGTGGCGCAAAAGAAGGTCAACTGGCATCCTCAGGGGATACCCCATGACGATTGCCCTGGTCGACCGTAGCCCTGGACTGAGCTCGACAAGTTGGGGGGAGGCCTCATCCATTGCCGCCGTTCATAGGAGATCATATGATGCTTCGTCCTTGGATACTAAAACCGAGCTCCCATCCTTCCCAATGACATTGGAAGTCCTGAGTCCTGGGAGCTGATGTTCGAGGGCTGCTACTGCATCGTAACTGGTCACGTGGCCTTCCTGCAGAGGGTAGGAGGGGGCACAGCTACTGTCACCGAAGGGCGAGCAGCCAGAGGAGTCCTGTGAGGAGTCCCTGAACGTCATACCGGGGTGGGACCGTTTCCCTGTCTGCGATACCGGGACCTCTTAGTGGCAACTAGCGTGAAGCCCTCAGCATGAACACCGTCAGGAGCAGCAGCGGAAGAGGCTACAGGAGTGTCAGGGGCATTGCTTTCCACAGCCATCCGTTCGTGGATGCGAGCAGCCTTGGTAGGCCGTGGTGTGGTAGAAGGATCGCAAACGTCAGGCTGAGACAGAATTGTGGAAGCATCAGCTGAGGAAATCGGCAGAGAGGGGCGTGCATCCTCGGTAACTGAGGAGTGAGAGCTAGAGGTGGAAGAGTGACGCTCCCTCTTACTCCCCATAGTGCAGGCAGGCCTAGCAGAACCTTGCCTCTGAGGCACAGGTTGCGGGATGTTGAAGGGCCTCGAAGGAGGCACATCCTGAGGAGGCTCCATGACAAAAAAACTCACAGACAACTAGCAGAGTACACACAAACTCACAGACACACACACCAGCAACACACACAGTCATGACAAAAACGAAAGAAAAATGGCCAATTCCCTACAGTAACGGGCGCCTAAACTCCCCACCCTCTAAAGGGCGACACAGGAGACCCTTTACTGCCCCGTGAGGGACTTCCCTAGTCTAACAGAGCCGCCCTCACTGCCTCCTTTAACCAGGCCCTAATGGCCCCCCCTCATGGAAGTGCCCTAACGGCACCCCTTCAGGGTTCGGCATCGTACTACAGTGAGGGACACTAACGGCGGGCCGGAAAACAAACACACACACACACACACACACACACACACATACACACACAATCACAGAGAACAAGACAACAGTCTACTCTTCTGAGAGTCCCTGAAAAAATAGGAAAACTCAGAAAAATTCTCCTCAGTGTCTGAGACTAAGTCCCACAACTGCCCAAAACGGACTAAACTTCCAAAAAATCTTCCTCTATAACTGAGACCAAGTCCAGTGTGAGAGAGAGACGGGTCAGAGGTCTGCACAACACACTGGCTGGACATGGAGTGTATGCTTTGGAGGTTGCGTGCTGTTGCTCAGACTATTTCTTATGAGGTAAGGCTTGCTCTTATTTTTCCTTCTTTCATTTTTTTAGTTGGTGGGTTTGATTTAGAGTTATTTACTCGTTTTCAAAAGAATGTTTGGATAATTTGGTTTACATTGCCATTATCTTTAATGTGATTTGCTTCTTGTTTGACTGAGACTAATCGTACTCCATTTGATTTTGCTGAAGGGGAATTGGAACTTGTTTCGGGGTTTAACACTGAATACAGAAGGGGAGGATTTGCTTTAATCTTTATGGTTGAGTATGTGAGGATTCTTTTTGTAAGGATGTTGTTTGTTTTAGTTTTTTTTTTTTAGGCTGGCTGACCCTTTCAGGTTATTTTGTTTATTTTAAATTGGTTTTGGTTGCTTTTGTTTTTATTTGGGTTCGGAGCACATTACCTCGTTTACGATATGATAAGAAGAGGTTTTTGCCTGTTTCTCTTAAATATTTATTAATTTATTTTTTATGAGGGTTAAGTTATTTTGTTTTTCTGTAATGATTTAAGTTAGGGAGTAGTTTAATGAAAATTTTAGTTTTGAGAATTAACCCGCCGAGTCCCATCGACGTACGGTGTACGTCGCAACTTTTTTCCGCGGACAGACCCAACGACGTACACCGTACGTCACGCAATTGCAAGGCCCATTGTGTGCACAATTTTCAACATTCGCGGGTGATTTTTGGTAGGCATATGTGGGAGACCTTCCTCTACCTGCTGTCAAGCGGGGATACTGCCTGGCCCCTCCTAACCCCTCCTTCCCCCCCCTCCCCCCACACTGGGCAATTCACCTGTTAGCAGTAAGCTGGCCAGTAAAGGTATGTTGCCCCACGGTCTCTCTAATGACGAAATTCACAGTGAAAGTGATTCCTGAGGTGGAGGACAAAGAAACAAAGAAGCTAGGGGTAGAAACAAACAGAAGTGATGAGGTGGTAATGTCATAAAGGAAGGTGCCATAAACAGGGGTTTTGTGTAAGTGAACAATGCTTATAAACACCTATATTATTGTGTGAAAACCATTATAGACTTTTACTACACATAAATTCATACTAAATAAATGAAATAAATATGTAATTTAAAGTGGCTTTAATTAGTCAACCCTTCCATAGTTCGTTTTCTTAGCCAGGTCCCCTGAAAAAGAAGGAAAACGTATGGTTGAGGGACACCTGTATCAACAATGTTTTTACCTCAGGATCGCGATTTCACTATGAATTTTCGATGTTTCTCACCAAAAGCGAAGGTTTCAGCCAAAAAAACAAAAAATAAAAAATCGGTTGGGATCAGGGGGTAGACTGGGTAAAAAACCGGTCGGGACTCAGCGGGTTAAAGACAAGGTTAGCGCCTTCTCTCTAAGATTGCTGAGAAAAGGGATTAAAGAATCCCCCGAGCTAGACCTTACAATGAGATCATATAGCCCCACTAGGTAACAGGAGGGCGCTACCCCTCCCGGCACGGCAGTCCCGGGCGCGGCTCGAACTCGCGACCCCCCCGGTCCTGAGCTCGATGCTCTAATTCTGAGCCACCGTGCCCCCAGATTGCTAAGAATTGATCTTATCTAATGCATTCAAAACACTTGTTTCTTTTTAAACTAAGCAATCAGTCTAGTATTTTATCTCATCATATCACTGTTAAAGTTATAATTAGGTAAAATCTGAAATAAGAAATTGTTAGAATTTGGCCTGTAGTAATGTATGGGTCTTCAACAGGGCGGGCCCCAACTCAGGTCAGTAAAATAACTACGGATACTAAAAATCAGAATAGAATTTGGTTGAGAGGGTAGAATCTAAGTCTTTGGAATTTTGAGAAGTGTGTGAATGGGAGAATCATAAGAATAGCGACTGAAAGAACTAGAGCAATAACTCCTCCTAATTTGTTAGGAATAGATCGTAAAATCGCATAAGCGAATAGGAAATATCATTCTGGTTGAATGTGGGCTGGAGTCACTAAAGGGTTTGCAGGAATTAAATTGTCAGGGTCTCCTAGAATATATGGGTGGAGAAGAGTAAGTAAGACTAGAGCTGTCAGTATTACTAGAAATCCCACAATGTCTTTAAAGGTAAAATAAGTATGGAAAGGAACTTTGTCTACTTGTCTTAGTTCTCCTAGGGGGTTGTTAGCTTGATGAAGGAGTAAGATATGGACCATTGTTGCAGCAGCAATAATAAATGGGAATTAAAAATGAAAAGTAAAAAATCGAGTTAAGGTGGCATTTTCTACAGCAAATCCTCCTCAAATTCATTGGACTAAGGAGGTTTCAATATTTGGAATGGCTGAGAATAGATTGGTAATCACTGTAGCTCCTCAGAAGGACATTTGGCCTCATGGTAGAACGTAACCTAGAAAGGCTGTTGCTATAACTAAAAAAGGAATTAGAACTACTATTCATGCGTGGAAGATTATGTAAGAGCCGAAATATATTCCTCGGCCAATATGAAGATATAAACAAATGAAAAAGAAAGATGCTCCATTGGCGTGTAAAGTTCGTAGCAAAAATTCATAATTAACATCTCGTTGAATATAAGCTACTCTGGTAAATGCTAGGTCAATGTGAGCTACATAATGTATTGCAAGAAACAAACCGGTAACAATTTGAATGACCAGACATAGTCCAAGTAATGAACCAAAGTTTTAGAAGATAGAGATGTTTTTTGGAATAGGTATATGAACTAATGCTCCATTCGCAATCTTTAGGAGTGGGTGAAATTTACGTAGTGGTGTTATCATAAGTTATTGGTCGTAATGGACTAGAGGAGGAGCTTATAATTTTTACAACCACGAATAATGTAAGAAGTAAATAGCTGATAATGAATATGGTAAATGTGGCTCTGGGTGTGTTATAAATCGTTCTTACATTTATAGCGGCGTTTCTGACACTGGAGTGTTGAGAAAGGAAAGTCGAAGTTGACTCTAATTTTGTTCGCTATTAAGATAGGATCAAGAAGGATTAGAAAAAATTTTAATATTAGGGTTAGGAGGAAAGTGAAAAAGAATTATCTTTTGACTTTAAATTGTTCGCTGGCTGCTAATGATGCAACATAAATAAATAATACTAGTATTCCTCCCAGGAAAATTAAAAATAGAATATATGAGAACCAATAACTCTTGGTAAATAGTCCCGCAGCGATTGAAATTAAAACTGTTTGGATTAATAAACAAGTCCTGTTGATAAAGGGTGAATTAAACGTATAAAAATAGAGAGAGCAAAACAATAAAAGGAAGCTCGTATATTATATTTCCAATCTTTTGGTGTTTTAAGAAAAAGGTTTCATTATTGGTTTACAACACCAAGGTTTTAATTTAAACTATTAAAATTAATGTTAACTTTAAATAGCCTATTTCTGCTGTTGCATTTATTATATTTTTTAGTGGATTGTGAGCTTTTGCTTCTAATCGAAAACATTTGTTAAGGACTTTGTTGAGATTGGAGTTCATTATACTGGGAATTTTCTTTTTAATATCTATTTGTCTCTCTTCGGTTGCTAATGAGTTTTTTTTTTTTTTTTTTGGCTTTAGCAGCATGTGAGGGGGCTTTGGGGTTAGCTTTATTAGTTTCTGTTGTTTGTTCCCATGGGAATGATTATTTTAGGGCTTTCAATAGATTGGAATGTTAAGATATTTGTTTATGCTTTTAATGTTAATAATATTCGTGGGGGATTGGTCTTTAGTCCAAACAGGTATCTTTACTGTGCCATTTTTGTTTTTTCTATTATCATGATTTCTTTATATGTAATTTAGGGTTTAGACTTGGGACAGATTATTTGAGTTATGTTTTGGTTTTATTGAGTGTTTGAATTATGGCATTGATTGTTGTCTCTAGTGTAAAACTTATATTTGCTTCTAATTTTCCGAGGTTGCTTTTATTAGTTAGATTATTTTTATTATTTTTTTTTTAGTGTTAACTTTTAGGTCTATAAATTATTTATTGTTTTATATTGGTTTTGAGGCTTCCCTAATTCTGACTTTAATTTTAATTTTGGGTTGGGGCCATCACTGGCCTCAATACTAAAAAGGCATATGGTCCTGATGGAGTCCCTCCTGTTGTCCTCAAAAACTGTGCTTCTGTGCTTACACCCTGCCTAGGTAAACTCTTTCGCCTTTGTCTCTAAACTTGTACCTTTCCTTTTTGCTGGAAGTTTGCTCTCATTCAGCCAGTCCCAAAGAAGGGTGACCATTCCCAACCCTCCAACTATCATCCAATTGCTTTAACATCCTGTGTCTCAAAAGTTTTCTAGTCAATTCTTAACAAAAAAAATTTAAAGCATCTTTCCTGTCACAACCTTCTTTCTGATCGTCAGTATGGGTTCCGTCAGGGACGCTCCACTGGCGATCTTCTCACCTACCTTTCAGACTCTTGGTCATCCTCCTTTCGGAAGTTTGGCGAAAGCTTTGTCATTGCACTTGACATCTCAAAGGCTTTCGATCGAGTCTGGCATAAATCTTTAATTTCCAAACTGCCCTCCTACGGTTTCTATCCTTCTATCTGTGCCTTCATCTCTAGCTTCCTTTCTGGTCGTTCTATAGCCGCTGTTGTAGACGGCCATCGTTCCTCTCCTAGACCTATCAACAGTGGTGTTCCTCAGGGTTCTGTCCTATCACCTACTCTCTTCCTTTTATTCATCAATGACCTTCTAAGCTGTACATCTAACCCTATCCACTCATATGCTGATGATTCCACCCTTCA